>JAXFYN010000750.1:0-107139 GCA_036172215.1 Camellia granthamiana | reverse complement strand
TCCGTATAGGTGTTCGACTGTTCGAACCATAATGCATGAGAAATAGTAAGCAAACGCCGTATTTACATATATGCCACTATGCAGGAGAATCCGTATAGGTTTTCGACTGTTCGAACCCAAATGCGTGAGAAATGGTCGGTAAACGTCGTATTTACGTATCTGCCATTGTGCAGGAGAATCCGTTCAGGTGTTCGAGTGTTCGAACCCTAATGCCTGGGAAATGGTAAGTAACGCCGTATTGACATATCTGCCACTGTGCAGGAGAATCCCTATAGGTGTTCGAGTGTTCGAACCCTAATGCGTGAGAAATGGTAAGAAAACGCCGTATTTACATATCTGCCACTGTGGAGGAGAATCCGTATAGCTGTTCGACTGTTCGAACGCTAATGCGTGAGAAATGGAAAGTAAACACCGTGTTTACATATCTGCCACTGTGCGGGAGAATACGTATAGGTGTTCGAGAGTTCGAACCCTAATGCCTGAGAAATGGTAAGTAACGCCGTATTTACATATCTGCCACTGTGCAGGAGAATCCGTATAGGTGTTCGAGTGTTCGAACCCTAAGGCGTGAGAAATGTAAGTAGACACCGTATTTACATATCTGCCACTGTGCAGGAGAATCCGTATGGGTGTTCGAGTGTTCGAACCCTAATGCGTGAGACATGGTAAGTAAACGCCGTATTTACATATCTGCCACTGTGCAGGAGAATCCGTATAGGTGTTCGAGTGTTCGAACACTAATGCGTGAGAAATGGTCGGTAAACGTCGTATTTACGTATCTGCCACTATGCAGGAGAATCTGTTTAGGTGTTCGAGTGTTCGAACCCTAATGCCTGAGAAATGGTAAGTAACGCCGTATGTACATATCTGCCACTGTGCAGGAGAATCCGTATAGGTGTTCGAGTGTTCGAACCCTAATGCGTGAGAAATGGTAAGTAGACGCCGTATTTACATATCTGCCACTGTGCAGGAGAATCCGTATGGGTGTTCGAGTGTTCGAACCCTAATGCGTGAGAAATGGTAAGTAAACGCCGTATTTACATATCTGCCACTGTGCAGGAGAATCCGTATAGGTGTTTGAGTGTTCGAACCCTAATGCGTGAGAAATGGTAAGTAAACGCCGTATTTACATATCTGTCACTGTGCAGGAGAATCCGTATAGGTGTTCGAGTGTTCGAATCCTAATGCGTGAGAAATGGAAAGTAAACGCCGTATTTACATATCTGCCACTGTGCGGGAGAATCCGTATAGGTGTTCGAGAGTTCGAACCCTAATGCCTGAGAAATGGTAAGTAACGCCGTATTTACATATCTGCCACTGTGCAGGAGAATCCGTATGGGTGTTCGAGTGTTCGAACCCTAATGCGTGAGAAATGGTAAGTAAACGCCGTATTTAAATATATGCCACTGTGCGGGAGAATCCGTATAGGTGTTCGAGTGTTCGAACCCTAATGCGTGAGAAATGGTAAGTAGACGCCGTATTTACATATCTGCCACTGTGGAGGAGAATCCGTATGGGTGTTCGAGTGTTCGAACCCTAATGCGTGAGAAATGGAAAGTAAACGCCGTATTTACTTATTTGCCACTCTGCAGGAGAATCTGGATAGGTGTTCGAGTGTTCGAACCCTAATGCGTGAGAAATTGTCAGCAAACGTCGTATTTACGTATCTGCCATGGTGCAGGAGAATCCATTTAGGTGTTCGAGTGTTCGAACCCTAATGCCTGGGAAATGGTAAGTAACGCCGTATTTACATATCTGCCACTGTGTAGGAGAATCCGTATAGGTGTTCAAGTGTTCGAACCCTAATGCGTGAGAAATGGTAAGTAAACGCCATATTTACATATCTGCCACTGTGCAGGAGAATCTCAATAGGTGTTCGAGTGTTCGAACCCTAATGCGTGAGAAATGGTAAGAAAACGCCGTATTTACATATCTGCCACTGTGCAGGAGAATCCGTATAGGTGTTCGACTGTTCGAACCATAATGCATGAGAAATAGTAAGCAAACGCCGTATTTACATATATGCCACTATGCAGGAGAATCCGTATAGGTTTTCGACTGTTCGAACCCAAATGCGTGAGAAATGGTCGGTAAACGTCGTATTTACGTATCTGCCATTGTGCAGGAGAATCCGTTCAGGTGTTCGAGTGTTCGAACCCTAATGCCTGGGAAATGGTAAGTAACGCCGTATTGACATATCTGCCACTGTGCAGGAGAATCCCTATAGGTGTTCGAGTGTTCGAACCCTAATGCGTGAGAAATGGTAAGAAAACGCCGTATTTACATATCTGCCACTGTGGAGGAGAATCCGTATAGCTGTTCGACTGTTCGAACGCTAATGCGTGAGAAATGGAAAGTAAACACCGTGTTTACATATCTGCCACTGTGCGGGAGAATACGTATAGGTGTTCGAGAGTTCGAACCCTAATGCCTGAGAAATGGTAAGTAACGCCGTATTTACATATCTGCCACTGTGCAGGAGAATCCGTATAGGTGTTCGAGTGTTCGAACCCTAAGGCGTGAGAAATGTAAGTAGACACCGTATTTACATATCTGCCACTGTGCAGGAGAATCCGTATAGGTGTTCGAGTGTTCGAACCCTAATGCGTGAGACATGGTAAGTAAACGCCGTATTTACATATCTGCCACTGTGCAGGAGAATCCGTATAGGTGTTCGAGTGTTCGAACACTAATGCGTGAGAAATGGTCGGTAAACGTCGTATTTACGTATCTGCCACTATGCAGGAGAATCTGTTTAGGTGTTCGAGTGTTCGAACCCTAATGCCTGAGAAATGGTAAGTAACGCCGTATGTACATATCTGCCACTGTGCAGGACAATCCGTATAGGTGTTCGAGTGTTCGAACCCTAATGCGTGAGAAATGGTAAGTAGACGCCGTATTTACATATCTGCCACTGTGCAGGAGAATCCGTATGGGTGTTCGAGTGTTCGAACCCTAATGCGTGAGAAATGGTAAGTAAACGCCGTATTTACATATCTGCCACTGTGCAGGAGAATCCGTATAGGTGTTCGAGTGTTCGAACCCTAATGCGTGAGAAATGGAAAGTAAACGCCGTATTTACATATCTGCCACTGTGCGGGAGAATCCGTATAGGTGTTCGAGAGTTCGAACCCTAATGCGTGAGAAATGGTAAGTAAACGCCGTATTTACATATCTGCCACTGTGCAGGAGAATCCGTATAGGTGTTCGAGTGTTCGAACCCTAATGCGTGAGAAATGGAAAGTAAACGCCGTATTTACATATCTGCCACTGTGCGGGAGAATCCGTATAGGTGTTCGAGAGTTCGAACCCTAATGCCTGAGAAATGGTAAGTAACGCCGTATTTACATATCTGCCACTGTGCAGGAGAATCCGTATGGGTGTTCGAGTGTTCGAACCCTAATGCGTGAGAAATGGTAAGTAAACGCCGTATTTACATATATGCCACTGTGCGGGAGAATCCGTATAGGTGTTCGAGTGTTCGAACCCTAATGCGTGAGAAATGGTAAGTAGACGCCGTATTTACATATCTGCCACTGTGGAGGAGAATCCGTATGGGTGTTCGAGTGTTCGAACCCTAATGCGTGAGAAATGGAAAGTAAACGCCGTATTTACTTATTTGCCACTCTGCAATAGAATCTGGATAGGTGTTCAAGTGTTCGAACCCTAATGCGTGAGAAATTGTCGGTAAACGTCGTATTTACGTATCTGCCATGGTGCAGGAGAATCCGTTTAGGTGTTCGAGTGTTCGAACCCTAATGCCTGGGAAATGGTAAGTAACGCCGTATTTACATATCTGCCACTGTGTAGGAGAATCCGTATAGGTGTTCGAGTATTCGAACCCTAATGCGTGAGAAATGGTAAGTAAACGCCGTATTTACATATCTGCCACTGTGCAGGAGAATCTCAATAGGTGTTCGAGTGTTCGAACCCTAATGCGTGAGAAATGGTAAGAAAACGCCGTATTTACATATCTGCCACTGTGCAGGAGAATCCGTATAGGTGTTCGACTGTTCGAACCATAATGCATGAGAAATAGTAAGCAAACGCCGTATTTACATATATGCCACTATGCAGGAGAATCCGTATAGGTTTTCGACTTTTCGAACCCAAATGCGTGAGAAATGGTCGGTAAACGTCGTATTTACGTATCTGCCATTGTGCAGGAGAATCCGTTCAGGTGTTCGAGTGTTCGAACCCTAATGCCTGGGAAATGGTAAGTAACGCCGTATTGACATATCTGCCACTGTGCAGGAGAATCCGTATAGGTGTTCTAGTGTTCGAACCCTAATGCGTGAGAAATGGTAAGTAAACGCCGTATTTACATATCTGCCACTGTGCAGGAGAATCCCTATAGGTGTTCGAGTGTTCGAACCCTAATGCGTGAGAAATGGTAAGAAAACGCCGTATTTACATATCTGCCACTGTGCAGGAGAATCCGTATAGCTGTTCGACTGTTCGAACGCTAATGCGTGAGAAATGGAAAGTAAACACCGTGTTTACATATCTGCCACTGTGCGGGAGAATACGTATAGGTGTTCGAGAGTTCGAACCCTAATGCCTGAGAAATGGTAAGTAACGCCGTATTTACATATCTGCCACTGTGCAGGAGAATCCGTATAGGTGTTCGAGTGTTCGAACCCTAAGGCGTGAGAAATGTAAGTAGACACCGTATTTACATATCTGCCACTGTGCAGGAGAATCCATAAGGGTGTTCGAGTGTTCGAACCCTAATGCGTGAGACATGGTAAGTATACGCCGTATTTACATACCTGCCACTGTGCAGGAGAATCCGTATAGGTGTTCGAGTGTTCGAACACTAATGCGTGAGAAATGGTCGGTAAACGTCGTATTTACGTATCTGCCACTATGCAGGAGAATCTGTTTAGGTGTTCGAGTGTTCGAACCCTAATGCCTGAGAAATGGTAAGTAACGCCGTATTTACATATCTGCCACTGTGCAGGAGAATCCGTATAGGTGTTCGAGTGTTCGAACCCTAATGCGTGAGAAATGGTAAGTAGACGCCGTATTTACATATCTGCCACTGTGGAGGAGAATCCGTATGGGTGTTCGAGTGTTCGAACCCCAATGCGTGAGAAATGGAAAGTAAACGCCGTATTTACATATTTGCCACTGTGCAGTAGAATCTGAATAGGTGTTCGAGTGTTCGAATCCTAATGCGTGAGAAATGGTCGGTAAACGTCGTATTTACGTATCTGCCATTGTGCAGGAGAATCCGTTTAGGTGTTCGAGTGTTCGAACCCTAATGCTTGGGAAATGGTAAGTAACGCCGTATTTACATATCTGCCACTGTGTAGGAGAATCCGTATTGGTGTTCGAGTGTTCGAACCCTAATGCGTGAGAAATGGTAAGTAAACGCCGTATTTACATATCTGCCACTGTGCTGGAGAATCTCAATAGGTGTTCGAGTGTTCGAACCCTAATGCGTGAGAAATGGTAAGAAAACGCTGTATTTACATATCTGCCACTGTGCAGGAGAATCCGTATAGGTGTTCCACTGTTCGAACCATAATGCATGAGAAATAGTAAGCAAACGCCGTATTTACATATATGCCACTGTGCAGGAGAATCCGTATAGGTGTTCGACTGTTCGAACGCTAATGCGTGAGAAATGGAAAGTAAACGCCGTGTTTACATATCTGCCACTGTGCGGGAGAATACGTATAGGTGTTCGAGAGTTCGAACCCTAATGCCTGAGAAATGGTAAGTAACGCCGTATTTACATATCTGCCACTGTGCAGTAGAATCCGTATAGGTGTTCGAGTGTTCGAACCCTAATGCGTGAGAAATGGTAAGTAAACGCCGTATTTACATATCTGCCACTGTGCAGGAGAATCCCTATAGGTGTTCGAGTGTTCGAACCCTAATGCGTGAGAAATGGTAAGAAAACGCCGTATTTACATATCTGCCACTGTGCAGGAGAATCCGTATAGGTGTTCGACTGTTCGAACGCTAATGCGTGAGAAATGGAAAGCAAACGCCGTGTTTACATATCTGCCACTGTGCGGGAGAATACGTATAGGTGTTCGAGAGTTCGAACCCTAATGCCTGAGAAATGGTAAGTAACGCCGTATTTACATATCTGCCACTGTGCCGGAGAATCCGTATAGGTGTTCGAGTGTTCGAACCCTAAGGCGTGAGAAATGTAAGTAGACACCGTATTGACATATCTGGCACTGTGCAGGAGAATCCGTATGGGTGTTCGAGTGTTCGAACCCTAATGCGTGAGACATAGTAAGTAAACGCCGTATTTACATATCTGCCACTGTGCAGGAGAATCCGTATAGGTATTCGAGTGTTCGAACACTAATGCGTGAGAAATGGTCGGTAAACGTCGTATTTACGTATCTGCCACTGTTCAGGAGAATCCGTTTAGGTGTTCGAGTGTTCGAACCCTAATGCCTGAGAAATGGTAAGTAACGCCGTATTTACATATCTGCCACTGTGCAGGAGAATCCGTATAGGTGTTCGAGTGTTCGAACCCTAATGCGTGAGAAATGGTAAGTAAACGCCGTATTTACATATCTGCCACTGTGCAGGAGAATCCCTATAGGTGTTCAAGTGCTCGAACCCTAATGCGTGAGAAATGGCAAGAAAACGCCGTATTTACATATCTGCCACTGTGCAGGAGAATCCGTATAGGTGTTCGACTGTTCGAACCATAATGCATGGGAAATAGTAAACAAATGCCGTATTTACATATATGCCACTGTGCAGGAGAATCCGTATAGGTGTTCGATTGTTCGAACCCTAATGCGTGAGAAACGGAAAGTAAACGCCGTATTTACATATCTGCCACTGTGCGGGAGAATCCGTATAGGTGTTCGAGAGTTCGAACCCTAATGCCTGAGAAATGGTAAGTAACGCCGTATTTACATATCTGCCACTGTGCAGGAGAATCCGTATAGGTGTTCGAGTGTTCGAACCCTAATGCGTGAGAAATGGTAAGTAGACGCCGTATTTACATATCTGCCACTGTGGAGGAGAATCTGTATGGGTGTTCGAGTGTTCGAACCCTAATGCGTGAGAAATGGAAAGTAAACGCCGTATTTACATATCTGCCACTGTGCAGGAGAATCCGTATAGGTGTTCGAGAGTTCGAACCCTAATGCCTGAGAAATGGTAAGTTACGCCGTATTTACATATCTGCCACTGTGCAGGAGAATCCGTATAGGTGTTCGAGTGTTCGAACCCTAATGCGTGAGAAATGGTAAGTAGACGCCGTATTTACATATCTGCCACTGTGCAGGAGAATCTGTATGGGTGTTCGAGTGTTCGAACCCTAATGCGTGAGAAATGGTAAGTAAACGCCGTATTTACATATCTGCCACTGTGCAGGAGAATCCGTATAGGTGTTCGAGTGTTCGAACCGTAATGCGTGAGAAATGGTCGGTAAACGTCGTATTTATGTATCTGCCACTGTGCAGGAGAATCCGTTTAGTTGTTCGAGTGTTCGAACCCTAATGCCTGAGAAATGGTAAGTAACGCCGTATTTACATATTTGCCACTGTGCAGGAGAATCCATATAGGTGTTCGAGTGTTCGAACCCTAATGCGGGGGAAATGGTAAGTAAACGCCGTATTTACATATCTGCCACTGTGCCGGAGAATCCGTATAGGTGTTCGAGTGTTCGAACCATAATGCGTGAGAAATGGTAAGAAAACGCCGTATTTACATATATGCCACTGTGCAGGAGAATCCGTACAGGTGTTCGACTGTTCGAACCCTAATGCGTGAGAAATGGAAAGTAAACGCCGTATTTACACATCTGCCACTGTGCGAGAGAATCCGTATAGGTGTTCGAGAGTTCGAACCCTAATGCCTGAGAAATGGTATGTAACGCCGTATTTACATATCTGCCACTGTGCAGGAGAATCCGTATAGGTGTTCGAGTGTTCGAACCCTAATGCGTCAGAAATGGTAAGTAGACGCCGTATTTACATATCTGCCACTGTGCAGGAGAATCCGTATGGGTGTTCGAGTGTTCGAACCCTAATGCGTGAGAAATGGAAAGTAAACGTCGTATTTACATATCTGCCACTGTGCGTGAGAATCCGTATAGGTGTTCGAGAGTTCGAACCCTAATGCCTGAGAAATGGTAAGTTCCGCCGTATTTACATATCTGCCACTGTGCAGGAGAATCCGTATAGGTGTTCGAGTGTTCGAACCCTAACGCGTGAGAAATCGTAAGTAAACGGCGTATTTACATATCTGCCACTGTGCAGGAGAATCCGTATAGGTGTTCGAGTGTTCGAACCCTAATGCGTGAGAAATGGTCGGTAAACGTCGTATTTACGTATCTGCCACCGTGCAGGAGAATCCGTTTAGTTGTTCGAGAGTTCGAACCCTATTGCCTGGGAAATGGTAAATAACGCCGTATTTACATATCTGCCACTGTGCAGGAGAATCCGTATAGGTGTTCGAGTGTTCGAACCCTAATGCGTGAGAAATGGAAAGTAAACGCCGTATTTACATATCTGCCACTGTGCAGGAGAATCCGTATGGGTGTTCGAGTGTTCGAACCCTAATGCGTGAGAAATGGTCGGTAAACGTCGTGTTTACGTATCTGCCACTGTGCAGGAGAATCCGTATAGGTGTTCGACTGTTCGAACCCTAATGCGTGAGAAATGGTAAGTACAGGCCGTATTTACCTATCTGCCACTGTGCGGGAGAATCCGTATAGGTGTTCGAGTGTTCGAACCCTAATGCCTGAGAAATGGTAAGTAACTCCGTATTTACATATCTGCCACTGTGTGGGAGAATCCGTATAGGTGTTCGAGTGTTCGATCCCTAATGCCTGACAAATGGTAAGTAAACGCCGTATTTACATATCTGCCACTGTGCAGGAGAATCCGTATAGGTGTTCGAGTGTTCGAACCCTAATGCGTGAGAAATGGTCGGTAAACGTCGTATTTACGTATCTGCCACTGTGCAGGACAATCCGTTTAGGTGTTCGAGTGTTTGAACCCTATTGCCTGAGAAATGGTAAGTAACGCCGTATTTACATATCTGCCACTGTGCAGGAGAATCCGTATAGGTGTTCGAGTGTTCGAACCCTAATGCGTGAGAAATGGTTTGTAAACGTCGTATTTACGTATCTGCCGCTATGCAGGAGAATCCGTTTAGGTGTTCGAGTGTTCGAACCCTAATGCTTGAGAAATGGTAAGTAACGCCGTATTTACATATCTGCCACTGTGCAGGAGAATCCGTATAGGTGTTCGAGTGTTCGAACCCTAATGCGTGAGAAATGGTAAGTAAACGCCGTATTTACACATCTGCCACTGTGTAGGAGATTTCGTATGGGTGTTCGAGTGTTCGAACCCTAATGCGTGAGAAATGGTAAGTAAACGCCGTATTTACATATATGCCACTGTGCAGGAGAATCCGTATAGGTGTTCGAGTGGTCGAACCCTAATGCGTGAGAAATGGTCGGTAAACGTCGTATTTACGTATCTGCCACTGTGCAGGAGAATCCGTTTAGGTGTTCGAGTGTTCGAACCCTATTGCCTGGGAAATGGTAAGTAACACCGTATTTACATATCTGCCACTGTGCAGGAGAATCCGTATAGGTGTTCGAGTGTTCGAACCCTAATGCGTGAGAAATGGTAAGTAAACGCCGTATTTACATATCTGCCACTGTGCTGGAGAATCCGTAAGGGTGCTCGAGTGTTCGAACCCTAATGCTGAGAAATGGTCGGTAAACGTCGTATTTACGTATCTGCCACTGTGCAGGAGAATCCGTATAGGTGTTCGAGTGTTCGAACCCTAATGCGTGAGAAATGGTAAGTAAACGCCGTATTTACATATCTGCCACTGTGCAGGAGAATCCGTATAGGTGTTCGAGTGTTCGAACCCTAATGCGTGAGAAATGGTCGGTAAACGTCGTATTTACGTATCTGCCACTATGCAGGAGAATCCGTTTAGGTGTTCGAGTGTTCGAACCCTAATGCCTGAGAAATGGTAAGTAACGCCGTATTTACATATCTGCCACTGTGCGGGAGAATCCGTATAGGTGTTCGAGTGTTCGAACCCTAATGCGTGAGAAATGGTATGTAAACGCCGTATTTACATATCTGCCACTGTGCAGGAGAATCCCTATAGGTGTTCGAGTGTTCGAACCCTAATGCGTGAGAAATGGTAAGAAAACGCCGTATTTACATATCTGCCACTCTGCAGGAGAATCTGTATAGGTGCTCGACGGTTCGAACCATAATGCGTGAGAAATAGTAAGCAAACGCCGTATTTACATATATGCCACTGTGCAGGAGAATCCG
Organism: Camellia granthamiana; assembly: GCA_036172215.1. NCBI lineage: Eukaryota > Viridiplantae > Streptophyta > Magnoliopsida > Ericales > Theaceae > Camellia > Camellia granthamiana. The sequence continues at coordinate 96,844 of JAXFYN010000750.1, read as the reverse complement.
TATAGGTGTTCGACTGTTCGAACCCTAATGCGTGAGAAATGGAAAGTAAACGCCGTATTTACATATCTGCCACTGTGCGGGAGAATCCGTATAGGTGTTCGAGAGTTCGAAGCCTAATGCCTGAGAAATGGTAAGTAACGCCGTATTTACATATCTGCCACTGTGCAGGGAAATCCGTATAGGTGTTTGAGTGTTCGAACCCTAATGCGTGAGAAATGGTAAGTAGACGCCGTATTTACATATCTGCCACTGTGCAGGAGAATCCGTATAGGTGTTCGACTGTTCGAACCATAATGCATGAGAAATAGTAAGCAAACGCCGTATTTACATATATGCCACTGTGCAGGAGAATCCGTATAGGTGTTCGACTGTTTGAACCCCAATGCGTGAGAAATGGAAAGTAAACGCCGTATTTACATATCCGCCACTGCGCGGGAGAATCCGTATAGGTGTTCGAGAGTTCGAACCCTAATGCCTGAGAAATGGTAAGTAACGCCGTATTTACATATCTGCCACTGTGCAGGAGACCCCGTATAGGTGTTCGAGTGTTCGATACCCTAATGCGTGAGAAATGGTTAGTAGACGCCGTATTTACATATCTGCCACTGTGTAGGAGAATTCGTATGGGTGTTCGAGTGTTCGAACCCTAATGCGTGAGAAATGTTAAGTAAACGCCGTATTTACATATATGCCACTGTGCAGGAGAATCCGTATAGTTGTTCGAGTGTTCGAACCCTAATGCGTGACAAATGGTCGGTAAACGTCGTATTTACGTATCTGCCACTGTACAGGAGAATCCGTTTAGTTGTTCGAGTGTTCGAACCCTATTGCCTGGGAAATGGTAAGTAACGCCGTATTTACATATCTGCCACTGTGCAGGAGAATCCGCATAGGTGTTCGAGTGTTCGAACCCTAATGCGTGAGAAATGGTAAGTAAACGCCGTATTTACATATCTGCCACTGTGCAGGAGAATCCGTAAGGGTCTTCGAGTGTTCGAACCCTAATGCTGAGAAATGGTCGGTAAACGTCGTATTTACGTATCTGCCACTGTGCAGGAGAATCCGTATAGGTGTTCGAGTGTTCGAACCCTAATGCGTGAGAAATGGTCGGTAAACGTCGTATTTACGTATCTGCCACTATGCAGGAGAATCCTTTTAGGTGTTCGAGTGTTCGAACCCAAATGCCTGAGAAATGGTAAGTAACGCCGTATTTACATATCTGCCACTGTGCAGGAGAATCCGTATAGGTGTTCGAGTGTTCGAACCCTAATGCGTGAGAAATGGTAAGTAAACGCCGTATTTACATATCTGCCACTGTGCAGGAGAATCCCTATAGATGTTCGAGTGTTCGAACCCTAATGCGTGAGAAATGGTAAGAAAACGCCGTATTTACATATCTGCCACTGTGCAGGAGAATCTGTATACGTGTTCGACTGTTCGAACCATAATGCATGAGAAATAGTAAGCAAACGCCGTATTTACATATATGCCACCGTGCAGGAGAATTCGTATAGGTGTACGAGTGTTCGACCCCTAATGCGTGAGAAATGGTAAGTAAACGCCGTATTTACATATCTGCCACTGTGCAGGAGAATCCGTAAGGGTGTTCGAGTGTTCGAACCCTAATGCTGAGAAATGGTCGGTAAACGTCGTATTTACGTATCTGCCACTGTGCAGGAGAATCCGTATAGGTGTTCGAGTGTTCGAACCCTAATGCGTGAGAAATGGTCGGTAAACGTCGTATTTACGTATCTGCCACTATGCAGGAGAATCCGTTTAGGTGTTCGAGTGTTCGAACCATAATGCATGAGAAATGGTAAGTAACGCCGTATTTACATATCTGCCAATGTGCAGGAGAATCCGTATAGGTGTTCGAGTGTTCGAACCCTAATGCGTAAGAAATGGTAAGTAAACGCCGTATTTACATATCTACCACTGTGCAGGAGAATCCCTATAGGTGTTCGAGTGTTCGAACCCTAATGCGTGAGAAATGGTAAGAAAACGCCGTATTTACATATCTGCCACTGTGCAGGAGAATCTGTATAGGTGTTCGACTGTTCGAACCATAATGCATGAGAAATAGTAAGCAAACGCCGTATTTACATATATGCCACTGTGCAGGAGAATCCGTATAGGTGTTCGACTGTTCGAACCCTAATGCGTGAGAAATGGAAAGTAAACGCCGTATTTACATATCTGCCACTATGCGGGAGAATCCGTATAGGTGTTCGAGAGTTCGAACCCTAATGCCTGAGAAATGGTAAGTAACGCCGTATTTACGTATCTGCCACTGTGCAGGAGAATCCGTATAGGTGTTTGAGTGTTCGAACCCTAATGCGTGAGAAATGGTAAGTAGACGTCGTATTTACATATCTGCCACTGTGCAGGAGAATTCGTATGGGTGTTCGAGTGTTCGAACCCTAATGCGTGAGAAATGGTAAGTAAACACCGTATTTACATATATGTCACTGTGCAGGAGAATCCGTATAGGTGTTCGAGTGTTCGAACCGTAATGCGTGAGAAATGGTCGGTAAACGTCGTATTTATGTATCTGCCACTGTGCAGGAGAATCCGTTTAGGTGTTCGAGTGTTCGAACCCTATTGCCTGGGAAATGGTAAGTAACGCCGTATTTACATATCTGCCACTATGCAGGAGAATCCGTATAGGTGTTCGAGTGTTCGAACCCGAATGCGTGAGAAATGGTAAGTAACCGCCGTATTTACATATCTGCCACTGTGCAGGAGAATCCGTATGGGTGTTCGAGTGTTCGAACCCTAATGCTGAGAAATGGTCGGTAAACGTCGTATTTACGTATCTGCCACTGTGCAGGAGAATCTGTATAGGTGTTCGAGTGTTCGAACCCTAATGCGTGAGAAATGGTAAGTAAAGGCTGTATTTACATATCTGCCACTGTACAGGAGAATCCGTTTAGTTGTTCGAGTGTTCGAACCGTAATGCATGAGAAATGGTAAGCAAACGCCGTATTTACATATATGCCACTGTGCAGGAGAATCCGTATAGGTGTTCGAGTGTTCGAACCCTAATGCGTGAGAAATGGTAAGTAAACGCCGTATTTACATATCTGCCACTGTGCAGGAGAATCCGTAAGGGTGTTCAAGTGTTCGAACCCTAATGCTGTGAAATGGTCGGCAAACGTCGTATTTACGTATCTGCCACTGTGCAGGAGAATCCGTATAGGTGTTCGAGTGTTCGAACCCTATTGCGTGAGAAATGGTCGGTAAACGTCGTATTTACGTATCTGCCACTATGCAGGAGAATCCTTTTAGGTGTTCGAGTGTTCGAACCCAAATGCCTGAGAAATGGTAAGTAACGCCGTATTTACATATCTGCCACTGTGCAGGAGAATCCGTATAGGTGTTCGAGTGTTCGAACCCTAATGCGTGAGAAATGGTAAGTAAACGCCGTATTTACATATCTGCCACTGTGCAGGAGAATCCCTATAGGTGTTCGACTGTTCGAACCCTAATGCGTGAGAAATGGTAAGAAAACGCCGTATTTACATATCTGCCACTGTGCAGGAGAATCTGTATACGTGTTCGACTGTTCGAACCATAATGCATGAGAAATAGTAAGCAAACGCCGTATTTACATATATGCCACCGTGCAGGAGAATCCGTATAGGTGTACGAGTGTTCGAACCCTAATGCGTGAGAAATGGTCGGTAAACGTCGTATTTACGTATCTGCCACTATGCAGGAGAATCCGTTTAGGTGTTCGAGTGTTCGAACCCTAATGCTTGAGAAATGGTAAGTAACGCCGTATTTACATATCTGCCACTGTGCAGGAGAATCCGTATAGGTGTTCGAGTGTTCGAACCCTAATGCGTGAGAAATGGTAAGTAAACGCCGTATTTACACATCTGCCACTGTGTAGGAGATTTCGTATGGGTGTTCGAGTGTTCGAACCCTAATGCGTGAGAAATGGTAAGTAAACGCCGTATTTACATATATGCCACTGTGCAGGAGAATCCGTATAGGTGTTCGAGTGGTCGAACCCTAATGCGTGAGAAATGGTCGGTAAACGTCGTATTTACGTATCTGCCACTGTGCAGGAGAATCCGTTTAGGTGTTCGAGTGTTCGAACCCTATTGCCTGGGAAATGGTAAGTAACACCGTATTTACATATCTGCCACTGTGCAGGAGAATCCGTATAGGTGTTCGAGTGTTCGAACCCTAATGCGTGAGAAATGGTAAGTAAACGCCGTATTTACATATCTGCCACTGTGCTGGAGAATCCGTAAGGGTGCTCGAGTGTTCGAACCCTAATGCTGAGAAATGGTCGGTAAACGTCGTATTTACGTATCTGCCACTGTGCAGGAGAATCCGTATAGGTGTTCGAGTGTTCGAACCCTAATGCGTGAGAAATGGTAAGTAAACGCCGTATTTACATATCTGCCACTGTGCAGGAGAATCCGTATAGGTGTTCGAGTGTTCGAACCCTAATGCGTGAGAAATGGTCGGTAAACGTCGTATTTACGTATCTGCCACTATGCAGGAGAATCCGTTTAGGTGTTCGAGTGTTCGAACCCTAATGCCTGAGAAATGGTAAGTAACGCCGTATTTACATATCTGCCACTGTGCGGGAGAATCCGTATAGGTGTTCGAGTGTTCGAACCCTAATGCGTGAGAAATGGTATGTAAACGCCGTATTTACATATCTGCCACTTGTGCAGGAGAATCCCTATAGGTGTTCGAGTGTTCGAACCCTAATGCGTGAGAAATGGTAAGAAAACGCCGTATTTACATATCTGCCACTCTGCAGGAGAATCTGTATAGGTGCTCGACGGTTCGAACCATAATGCGTGAGAAATAGTAAGCAAACGCCGTATTTACATATATGCCACTGTGCAGGAGAATCCGTATAGGTGTTCGACTGTTCGAACCCTAATGCGTGAGAAATGGAAAGTAAACGCCGTATTTACATATCTGCCACTGTGCGGGAGAATCCGTATAGGTGTTCGAGAGTTCGAAGCCTAATGCCTGAGAAATGGTAAGTAACGCCGTATTTACATATCTGCCACTGTGCAGGGAAATCCGTATAGGTGTTTGAGTGTTCGAACCCTAATGCGTGAGAAATGGTAAGTAGACGCCGTATTTACATATCTGCCACTGTGCAGGAGAATCCGTATAGGTGTTCGACTGTTCGGACCATAATGCATGAGAAATAGTAAGCAAACGCCGTATTTACATATATGCCACTGTGCAGGAGAATCCGTATAGGTGTTCGACTGTTTGAACCCCAATGCGTGAGAAATGGAAAGTAAACGCCGTATTTACATATCCGCCACTGCGCGGGAGAATCCGTATAGGTGTTCGAGAGTTCGAACCCTAATGCCTGAGAAATGGTAAGTAACGCCGTATTTACATATCTGCCACTGTGCAGGAGACCCCGTATAGGTGTTCGAGTGTTCGATACCCTAATGCGTGAGAAATGGTTAGTAGACGCCGTATTTACATATCTGCCACTGTGTAGGAGAATTCGTATGGGTGTTCGAGTGTTCGAACCCTAATGCGTGAGAAATGTTAAGTAAACGCCGTATTTACATATATGCCACTGTGCAGGAGAATCCGTATAGTTGTTCGAGTGTTCGAACCCTAATGCGTGACAAATGGTCGGTAAACGTCGTATTTACGTATCTGCCACTGTACAGGAGAATCCGTTTAGTTGTTCGAGTGTTCGAACCCTATTGCCTGGGAAATGGTAAGTAACGCCGTATTTACATATCTGCCACTGTGCAGGAGAATCCGCATAGGTGTTCGAGTGTTCGAACCCTAATGCGTGAGAAATGGTAAGTAAACGCCGTATTTACATATCTGCCACTGTGCAGGAGAATCCGTAAGGGTCTTCGAGTGTTCGAACCCTAATGCTGAGAAATGGTCGGTAAACGTCGTATTTACGTATCTGCCACTGTGCAGGAGAATCCGTATAGGTGTTCGAGTGTTCGAACCCTAATGCGTGAGAAATGGTCGGTAAACGTCGTATTTACGTATCTGCCACTATGCAGGAGAATCCTTTTAGGTGTTCGAGTGTTCGAACCCAAATGCCTGAGAAATGGTAAGTAACGCCGTATTTACATATCTGCCACTGTGCAGGAGAATCCGTATAGGTGTTCGAGTGTTCGAACCCTAATGCGTGAGAAATGGTAAGTAAACGCCGTATTTACATATCTGCCACTGTGCAGGAGAATCCCTATAGATGTTCGAGTGTTCGAACCCTAATGCGTGAGAAATGGTAAGAAAACGCCGTATTTACATATCTGCCACTGTGCAGGAGAATCTGTATACGTGTTCGACTGTTCGAACCATAATGCATGAGAAATAGTAAGCAAACGCCGTATTTACATATATGCCACCGTGCAGGAGAATTCGTATAGGTGTACGAGTGTTCGACCCCTAATGCGTGAGAAATGGTAAGTAAACGCCGTATTTACATATCTGCCACTGTGCAGGAGAATCCGTAAGGGTGTTCGAGTGTTCGAACCCTAATGCTGAGAAATGGTCGGTAAACGTCGTATTTACGTATCTGCCACTGTGCAGGAGAATCCGTATAGGTGTTCGAGTGTTCGAACCCTAACGCGTGAGAAATGGTCGGTAAACGTCGTATTTACGTATCTGCCACTATGCAGGAGAATCCGTTTAGGTGTTCGAGTGTTCGAACCATAATGCATGAGAAATGGTAAGTAACGCCGTATTTACATATCTGCCAATGTGCAGGAGAATCCGTATAGGTGTTCGAGTGTTCGAACCCTAATGCGTAAGAAATGGTAAGTAAACGCCGTATTTACATATCTACCACTGTGCAGGAGAATCCCTATAGGTGTTCGAGTGTTCGAACCCTAATGCGTGAGAAATGGTAAGAAAACGCCGTATTTACATATCTGCCACTGTGCAGGAGAATCTGTATAGGTGTTCGACTGTTCGAACCATAATGCATGAGAAATAGTAAGCAAACGCCGTATTTACATATATGCCACTGTGCAGGAGAATCCGTATAGGTGTTCGACTGTTCGAACCCTAATGCGTGAGAAATGGAAAGTAAACGCCGTATTTACATATCTGCCACTATGCGGGAGAATCCGTATAGGTGTTCGAGAGTTCGAACCCTAATGCCTGAGAAATGGTAAGTAACGCCGTATTTACGTATCTGCCACTGTGCAGGAGAATCCGTATAGGTGTTTGAGTGTTCGAACCCTAATGCGTGAGAAATGGTAAGTAGACGTCGTATTTACATATCTGCCACTGTGCAGGAGAATTCGTATGGGTGTTCGAGTGTTCGAACCCTAATGCGTGAGAAATGGTAAGTAAACACCGTATTTACATATATGTCACTGTGCAGGAGAATCCGTATAGGTGTTCGAGTGTTCGAACCGTAATGCGTGAGAAATGGTCGGTAAACGTCGTATTTATGTATCTGCCACTGTGCAGGAGAATCCGTTTAGGTGTTCGAGTGTTCGAACCCTATTGCCTGGGAAATGGTAAGTAACGCCGTATTTACATATCTGCCACTATGCAGGAGAATCCGTATAGGTGTTCGAGTGTTCGAACCCGAATGCGTGAGAAATGGTAAGTAACCGCCGTATTTACATATCTGCCACTGTGCAGGAGAATCCGTATGGGTGTTCGAGTGTTCGAACCCTAATGCTGAGAAATGGTCGGTAAACGTCGTATTTACGTATCTGCCACTGTGCAGGAGAATCTGTATAGGTGTTCGAGTGTTCGAACCCTAATGCGTGAGAAATGGTAAGTAAAGGCTGTATTTACATATCTGCCACTGTACAGGAGAATCCGTTTAGTTGTTCGAGTGTTCGAACCGTAATGCATGAGAAATGGTAAGCAAACGCCGTATTTACATATATGCCACTGTGCAGGAGAATCCGTATAGGTGTTCGAGTGTTCGAACCCTAATGCGTGAGAAATGGTAAGTAAACGCCGTATTTACATATCTGCCACTGTGCAGGAGAATCCGTAAGGGTGTTCAAGTGTTCGAACCCTAATGCTGTGAAATGGTCGGCAAACGTCGTATTTACGTATCTGCCACTGTGCAGGAGAATCCGTATAGGTGTTCGAGTGTTCGAACCCTAATGCGTGAGAAATGGTCGGTAAACGTCGTATTTACGTATCTGCCACTATGCAGGAGAATCCTTTTAGGTGTTCGAGTGTTCGAACCCAAATGCCTGAGAAATGGTAAGTAACGCCGTATTTACATATCTGCCACTGTGCAGGAGAATCCGTATAGGTGTTCGAGTGTTCGAACCCTAATGCGTGAGAAATGGTAAGTAAACGCCGTATTTACATATCTGCCACTGTGCAGGAGAATCCCTATAGGTGTTCGACTGTTCGAACCCTAATGCGTGAGAAATGGTAAGAAAACGCCGTATTTACATATCTGCCACTGTGCAGGAGAATCTGTATACGTGTTCGACTGTTCGAACCATAATGCATGAGAAATAGTAAGCAAACGCCGTATTTACGTATATGCCACCGTGCAGGAGAATCCGTATAGGTGTACGAGTGTTCGAACCCTAATGCGTGAGAAATGGTCGGTAAACGTCGTATTTACGTATCTGCCACTATGCAGGAGAATCCGTTTAGGTGTTCGAGTGTTCGAACCATAATGCATGAGAAATGGTAAGTAACGCCGTATTTACATATCTGCCACTGTGCAGGAGAATCCGTATAGGTGTTCGAGTGTTCGAACCCTAATGCGTAAGAAATGGTAAGTAAACGCCGTATTTACATATCTACCACTGTGCAGGAGAATCCCTATAGGTGTTCGAGTGTTCGAACCCTAATGCGTGAGAAATGGTAAGAAAACGCCGTAATTACATATCTGCCACTGTGCAGGAGAATCTGTATAGGTGTTCGACTGTTCGAACCATAATGCATGAGAAATAGTAAGCAAACGCCGTATTTACATATATGCCACTGTGCAGGAGAATCCGTATAGGTGTTCGACTGTTCGAACCCTAATGCGTGAGAAATGGAAAGTAAACGCCGTATTTACATATCTCCCACTGTGCGGGAGAATCCGTATAGGTGTTCGAGAGTTCGAACCCTAATGCCTGAGAAATGGTAAGTAACGCCTTATTTACATATCTGCCACTGTGCAGGAGAATCCGTATAGATGTTTGAGTGTTCGAACCCTAATGCGTGAGAAATGGTAAGTAGACGCCGTATTTACATATCTGCCACTGTGCAGGAGAATTCGTATGGATGTTCGAGTGTTCGAACCCTAATGCGTGAGAAATGGTAAGTAAACGCCGTATTTACATATATGTCACTGTGCAGGAGAATCCGTATAGATGTTCGAGTGTTCGAACCGTAATGCGTGAGAAATGGTCGGTAAACGTCGTATTTACGTATCTGCCACTGTGTAGGAGAATCCGTTTAGGTGTTCGAGTGTTCGAACCCTATTGCCTGGGAAATGGTAAGTAACGCCGTATTTACATATCTGCCACTGTGCAGGAGAATCCGTATAGGTGTTCGAGTGTTCGAACCCTAATGCGTGAGAAATGGTAAGTAACCGCCGTATTTACATATCTGCCACTGTGCAGGAGAATCCGTATGGGTGTTCGAGTGTTCGAACCCTAATGCTGAGAAATGGTCGGTAAACGTCGTATTTACGTATCTGCCACTGTGCAGGAGAATCTGTATAGGTGTTCGAGTGTTCGAACCCTAATGCGTGAGAAATGGTAAGTAAAGGCCGTATTTACATATCTGCCACTGTGCAGGAGAATCCGTATAAGTGTTCGACTGTTCGAACCGTAATGCATGAGAAATGGTAAGCAAACGCCGTATTTACATATATGCCACTGTGCAAGAGAATCCGTATAGGTGTTCGACTGTTCGAACCCTAATGCGTGAGAAACGGAAAGCAAAGGCCGTATTTACATATCTGCCACTGTGCGGGAGAATCCGTATAGGTGTTCGAGTGTTCGAACCCTAATGCCTGAGAAACGGTAAGTAACGCCGTATTTACATATCTGCCACTGTGTGGGAGAATCCGTATAGGTGTTCGAGTGTTCGATCCCTAATGCCTGAGAAATGGTAAGTAAACGCCGTATTTACATATCTGCCACTGTGCAGGAGAATCCGTATAGGTGTTCGAGTGTTCGAACCCTAAGAAATGGTCGGTAAACGTCGTATTTACGTATCTGCCACTGTGCAGGATAATCCGTTTAGGTGTTCGAGTGTTCGAACCCTATTGCCTGAGAAATGGTAAGTAACGCCGTATTTACATATCTGCCACTGTGCAGGAGAATCCGTATAGGTGTTCGAGTCTTCGAACCCTAATGCGTGAGAAATGGTCGGTAAACGTCGTATTTACGTATCTGCCACTATGCAGGAGAATCCGTTTAGGTGTTCGAGTGTTCGAACCCTAATGCCTGAGAAATGGTAAGTAACGCCGTATTTACATATCTGCCACTGTGCAGGAGAATCCGTATAGGTGTTCGAGTGTTCGAACCCTAATGCGTGAGAAATGGTAAGTAAAGGCCGTATTTACATATCTGCCACTGTGCAGGAGAATCCCTATAGGTGTTCGAGTGTTCGAACCCTACTGCGTGAGAAATGGTAAGAAAACGCCGTATTTACATATCTGCCACTGTGCAGGAGATTCTGTATAGGTGTTCGACTGTTCGAACCATAATGCATGAGAAATAGTAAGCAAACGCCGTATTTACATATATGCCACTGTGCAGGAGAATCCATATAGGTGTTCGACAGTTCGAACCCTAATGCGTGAGAAATGGAAAGTAAACGCCGTATTTACATATGTGCCACTGTGCGGGAGAATCCGTCTAGGTGTTCGAGAGTTCGAACCCTAATGCCTGAGAAATGGTAAGTAACGCCGTATTTACATATCTGCCACTGTGCAGGAGAATCCGTATAGGTGTTTGAGTGTTCGAACCCTAATGCGTGAGAAATGGTAAGTAGACGCCGTATTTACATATCTGCCACTGTGCAGGAGAATTCGTATGGGTGTTCGAGTGTTCGAACCCTAATGCGTGAGAAATGGTAAGTAAACGCCGTATTTACATATATGTCACTGTGCAGGAGAATCCGTATAGGTGTTCGAGTGTTCGAACCCTAATGCGTGAGAAATGGTCGGTAAACGTCGTATTTACGTATCTGCCACTGTGCAGGAGAATCCGTTTAGGTGTTCGAGTGTTCGAACCCTATTGCCTGGGAAATGGTAAGTAACGCCGTATTTACATATCTGCCACTGTGTAGGAGAATCCGTATAGGTGTTCGAGTGTTCGAACCCTAATGCGTGAGAAATGGTAAGTAACCGCCGTATTTACATATCTGCCACTGTGCAGGAGAATCCGTATGGGTGTTCGAGTGTTCGAACCCTAATGCTGAGAAATGGTCGGTAAACGTCGTATTTACGTATCTGCCACTGTGCAGGAGAATCTGTATAGGTGTTCGAGTGTTCGAACCCTAATGCGTGAGAAATGGTAAGTAAAGGCCGTATTTACATATCTGCCACTGTGCAGGAGAATCCGTATAAGTGTTCGACTGTTCGAACCGTAATGCATGAGAAATGGTAAGCAAACGCCGTATTTACATATATGCCACTGTGCAGGAGAATCCGTATAGGTGTTCGACTGTTCGAACCCTAATGCGTGAGAAACGGAAAGCAAAGGCCGTATTTACATATCTGCCACTGTGCGGGAGAATCCGTATAGGTGTTCGAGTGTTCGAACCCTAATGCCTGAGAAATGGTAAGTAACGCCGTATTTACATATCTGCCACTGTGTGGGAGAATCCGTATAGGTGTTCGAGTGTTCGATCCCTAATGCCTGAGAAATGGTAAGTAAACGCCGTATTTACATATCTGCCACTGTGCAGGAGAATCCGTATAGGTGTTCGAGTGTTCGAACCCTAAGAAATGGTCGGTAAACGTCGTATTTACGTATCTGCCACTGTGCAGGATAATCCGTTTAGGTGTTCGAGTGTTCGAACCCTATTGCCTGAGAAATGGTAAGTAACGCCGTATTTACATATCTGCCACTGTGCAGGAGAATCCGTATAGGTGTTCGAGTCTTCGAACCCTAATGCGTGAGAAATGGTCGGTAAACGTCGTATTTACGTATCTGCCACTATGCAGGAGAATCCGTTTAGGTGTTCGAGTGTTCGAACCCTAATGCCTGAGAAATGGTAAGTAACGCCGTATTTACATATCTGCCACTGTGCAGGAGAATCCGTATAGGTGTTCGAGTGTTCGAACCCTAATGCGTGAGAAATGGTAAGTAAAGGCCGTATTTACATATCTGCCACTGTGCAGGAGAATCCCTATAGGTGTTCGAGTGTTCAAACCCTACTGCGTGAGAAATGGTAAGAAAACGCCGTATTTACATATCTGCCACTGTGCAGGAGATTCTGTATAGGTGTTCGACTGTTCGAACCATAATGCATGAGAAATAGTAAGCAAACGCCGTATTTACATATATGCCACTGTGCAGGAGAATCCATATAGGTGTTCGACAGTTCGAACCCTAATGCGTGAGAAATGGAAAGTAAACGCCGTATTTACATATCTGCCACTGTGCGGGAGAATCCGTCTAGGTGTTCGAGAGTTCGAACCCTAATGCCTGAGAAATGGTAAGTAACGCCGTATTTACATATCTGCCACTGTGCAGGAGAATCCGTATAGGTGTTTGAGTGTTCGAACCCTAATGCGTGAGAAATGGTAAGTAGACGCCGTATTTACATATCTGCCACTGTGCAGGAGAATTCGTATGGGTGTTCGAGTGTTCGAAGCCTAATGCGTGAGAAATGGTAAGTAAACGCCGTATTTACATATATGTCACTGTGCAGGAGAATCCGTATAGGTGTTCGAGTGTTCGAACCCTAATGCGTGAGAAATGGTCGGTAAACGTCGTATTTACGTATCTGCCACTGTGCAGGAGAATCCGTTTAGGTGTTCGAGTGTTCGAACCCTATTGCCTGGGAAATGGTAAGTAACGCCGTATTTACATATCTGCCACTGTGTAGGAGAATCCGTATAGGTGTTCGAGTGTTCGAACCCTAATGCGTGAGAAATGGTAAGTAACCGCCGTATTTACATATCTGCCACTGTGCAGGAGAATCCGTATGGGTGTTCGAGTGTTCGAACCCTAATGCTGAGAAATGGTCGGTAAACGTCGTATTTACGTATCTGCCACTGTGCAGGAGAATCTGTATAGGTGTTCGAGTGTTCGAACCCTAATGCGTGAGAAATGGTAAGTAAAGGCCGTATTTACATATCTGCCACTGTGCAGGAGAATCCGTATAAGTGTTCGACTGTTCGAACCGTAATGCATGAGAAATGGTAAGCAAACGCCGTATTTACATATATGCCACTGTGCAGGAGAATCCGTATAGGTGTTCGACTGTTCGAACCCTAATGCGTGAGAAACGGAAAGCAAAGGCCGTATTTACATATCTGCCACTGTGCGGGAGAATCCGTATAGGTGTTCGAGTGTTCGAACCCTAATGCCTGAGAAATGGTAAGTAACGCCGTATTTACATATCTGCCACTGTGTGGGAGAATCCGTATAGGTGTTCGAGTGTTCGATCCCTAATGCCTGAGAAATGGTAAGTAAACGCCGTATTTACATATCTGCCACTGTGCAGGAGAATCCGTATAGGTGTTCGAGTGTTCGAACCCTAAGAAATGGTCGGTAAACGTCGTATTTACGTATCTGCCACTGTGCAGGATAATCCGTTTAGGTGTTCGAGTGTTCGAACCCTATTGCCTGAGAAATGGTAAGTAACGCCGTATTTACATATCTGCCACTGTGCAGGAGAATCCGTATAGGTGTTCGAGTCTTCGAACCCTAATGCGTGAGAAATGGTCGGTAAACGTCGTATTTACGTATCTGCCACTATGCAGGAGAATCCGTTTAGGTGTTCGAGTGTTCGAACCCTAATGCCTGAGAAATGGTAAGTAACGCCGTATTTACATATCTGCCACTGTGCAGGAGAATCCGTATAGGTGTTCGAGTGTTCGAACCCTAATGCGTGAGAAATGGTAAGTAAAGGCCGTATTTACATATCTGCCACTGTGCAGGAGAATCCCTATAGGTGTTCGAGTGTTCAAACCCTACTGCGTGAGAAATGGTAAGAAAACGCCGTATTTACATATCTGCCACTGTGCAGGAGATTCTGTATAGGTGTTCGACTGTTCGAACCATAATGCATGAGAAATAGTAAGCAAACGCCGTATTTACATATATGCCACTGTGCAGGAGAATCCATATAGGTGTTCGACAGTTCGAACCCTAATGCGTGAGAAATGGAAAGTAAACGCCGTATTTACATATCTGCCACTGTGCGGGAGAATCCGTCTAGGTGTTCGAGAGTTCGAACCCTAATGCCTGAGAAATGGTAAGTAACGCCGTATTTACATATCTGCCACTGTGCAGGAGAATCCGCATAGGTGTTTGAGTGTTCGAACCCTAATGCGTGAGAAATGGTAAGTAGACGCCGTATTTACATATCTGCCACTGTGCAGGAGAATTCGTATGGGTGTTCGAGTGTTCGAACCCTAATGCGTGAGAAATGGTAAGTAAACGCCGTATTTACATATATGTCACTGTGCAGGAGAATCCGTATAGGTGTTCGAGTGTTCGAACCCTAATGCGTGAGAAATGGTCGGTAAACGTCGTATTTACGTATCTGCCACTGTGCAGGAGAATCCGTTTAGGTGTTCGAGTGTTCGAACCCTATTGCCTGGGAAATGGTAAGTAACGCCGTATTTACATATCTGCCACTGTGTAGGAGAATCCGTATAGGTGTTCGAGTGTTCGAACCCTAATGCGTGAGAAATGGTAAGTAACCGCCGTATTTACATATCTGCCACTGTGCAGGAGAATCCGTATAGGTGTTCGAGTGTTCGAACCCTAAGAAATGGTCGGTAAACGTCGTATTTACGTATCTGCCACTGTGCAGGATAATCCGTTTAGGTGTTCGAGTGTTCGAACCCTATTGCCTGAGAAATGGTAAGTAACGCTGTATTTACATATCTGCCACTGTGCTGGAGAATCCGTATAGGTGTTCGAGTGTTCGAACCCTAATGCGTGAGAAATGGTCGGTAAACGTCGTATTTACGTATCTGCCACTATGCAGGAGAATCCGTTTAGGTGTTCGAGTGTTCGAACCCTAATGCCTGAGAAATGGTAAGTAACGCCGTATTTACATATCTGCCACTGTGCAGGAGAATCCGTATAGGTGTTCGAGTGTTCGAACCCTAATGCGTGAGAAATGGTAAGTAAAGGCCGTATTTACATATCTGCCACTGTGCAGGAGAATCCCTATAGGTGTTCGAGTGTTCGAACCCTACTGCGTGAGAAATGGTAAGAAAACGCCGTATTTACATATCTGCCACTGTGCAGGAGATTCTGTATAGGTGTTCGACTGTTCGAACCATAATGCATGAGAAATAGTAAGCAAACGCCGTATTTACATATATGCCACTGTGCAGGAGAATCCATATAGGTGTTCGACAGTTCGAACCCTAATGCGTGAGAAATGGAAAGTAAACGCCGTATTTACATATCTGCCACTGTGCGGGAGAATCCGTCTAGGTGTTCGAGAGTTCGAACCCTAATGCCTGAGAAATGGTAAGTAACGCCGTATTTACATATCTGCCACTGTGCAGGAGAATCCGCATAGGTGTTTGAGTGTTCGAACCCTAATGCGTGAGAAATGGTAAGTAGACGCCGTATTTACATATCTGCCACTGTGCAGGAGAATTCGTATGGGTGTTCGAGTGTTCGAACCCTAATGCGTGAGAAATGGTAAGTAAACGCCGTATTTACATATATGTCACTGTGCAGGAGAATCCGTATAGGTGTTCGAGTGTTCGAACCCTAATGCGTGAGAAATGGTCGGTAAACGTCGTATTTACGTATCTGCCACTGTGCAGGAGAATCCGTTTAGGTGTTCGAGTGTTCGAACCCTATTGCCTGGGAAATGGTAAGTAACGCCGTATTTACATATCTGCCACTGTGTAGGAGAATCCGTATAGGTGTTCGAGTGTTCGAACCCTAATGCGTGAGAAATGGTAAGTAACCGCCGTATTTACATATCTGCCACTGTGCAGGAGAATCCGTATGGGTGTTCGAGTGTTCGACCCCTAATGCTGAGAAATGGTCGGTAAACGTCGTATTTACGTATCTGCCACTATGCAGGAGAATCTGTATAGGTGTTCGAGTGTTCGAACCCTAATGCGTGAGAAATGGTAAGTAAAGGCCGTATTTACATATCTGCCACTGTGCAGGAGAATCCCTGTAGGTGTTCGAGTGTTCGAGCCCCAATGCGTGAGAAATGGTCGGTAAACGTCGTATTTACGTATCTGCCACTATGCAGGAGAATCCGTTTAGGTGTTCGAGTGTTCGAACCCTAATGCCTGAGAAATGGTAAGTAACGCCGTATTTACATATCTGCCACTGTGCAGGAGAATCCGTATAGGTGTTCGAGTGTTCGAACCCTAATGCGTGAGAAATGGTCGGTAAACGTCGTATTTACGTATCTGCCACTATGCAGGAGAATCCGTTTAGGTGTTCGAGTGTTCGAACCATAATGCATGAGAAATGGTAAGTAACGCCGTATTTACATATCTGCCACTGTGTAGGAGAATCCGTATAGGTGTTCGAGTGTTCGAACCCTAATGCGTAAGAAATGGTAAGTAAACGCCGTATTTACATATCTACCACTGTGCAGGAGAATCCCTATAGGTGTTCGAGTGTTCGAACCCTAATGCGTGAGAAATGGTAAGAAAACGCCGTATTTACATATCTGCCACTGTGCAGGAGAATCTGTATAGGTGTTCGACTGTTCGAACCATAATGCATGAGAAATAGTAAGCAAACGCCGTATTTACATATATGCCACTGTGCAGGAGAATCCGCATAGGTGTTTGAGTGTTCGAACCCTAATGCGTGAGAAATGGTAAGTAGACGCCGTATTTACATATCTGCCACTGTGCAGGAGAATTCGTATGGGTGTTCGAGTGTTCGAACCCTAATGCGTGAGAAATGGTAAGTAAACGCCGTATTTACATATATGTCACTGTGCAGGAGAATCCGTATAGGTGTTCGAGTGTTCGAACCCTAATGCGTGAGAAATGGTCGGTAAACGTCGTATTTACGTATCTGCCACTGTGCAGGAGAATCCGTTTAGGTGTTCGAGTGTTCGAACCCTATTGCCTGGGAAATGGTAAGTAACGCCGTATTTACATATCTGCCACTGTGTAGGAGAATCCGTATAGGTGTTCGAGTGTTCGAACCCTAATGCGTGAGAAATGGTAAGTAACCGCCGTATTTACATATCTGCCACTGTGCAGGAGAATCCGTATGGGTGTTCGAGTGTTCGACCCCTAATGCTGAGAAATGGTCGGTAAACGTCGTATTTACGTATCTGCCACTGTGCAGGAGAATCTGTATAGGTGTTCGAGTGTTCGAACCCTAATGCGTGAGAAATGGTAAGTAAAGGCCGTATTTACATATCTGCCACTGTGCAGGAGAATCCCTGTAGGTGTTCGAGTGTTCGAGCCCCAATGCGTGAGAAATGGTCGGTAAACGTCGTATTTACGTATCTGCCACTATGCAGGAGAATCCGTTTAGGTGTTCGAGTGTTCGAACCCTAATGCCTGAGAAATGGTAAGTAACGCCGTATTTACATATCTGCCACTGTGCAGGAGAATCCGTATAGGTGTTCGAGTGTTCGAACCCTAATGCGTGAGAAATGGTCGGTAAACGTCGTATTTACGTATCTGCCACTATGCAGGAGAATCCGTTTAGGTGTTCGAGTGTTCGAACCATAATGCATGAGAAATGGTAAGTAACGCCGTATTTACATATCTGCCACTGTGTAGGAGAATCCGTATAGGTGTTCGAGTGTTCGAACCCTAATGCGTAAGAAATGGTAAGTAAACGCCGTATTTACATATCTACCACTGTGCAGGAGAATCCCTATAGGTGTTCGAGTGTTCGAACCCTAATGCGTGAGAAATGGTAAGAAAACGCCGTATTTACATATCTGCCACTGTGCAGGAGAATCTGTATAGGTGTTCGACTGTTCGAACCATAATGCATGAGAAATAGAAAGCAAACGCCGTATTTACATATATGCCACTGTGCAGGAGAATCCGTATAGGTGTTCGACTGTTCGAACCCTAATGCGTGAGAAATGGAAAGTAAACGCCGTATTTACATATCTGCCACTGTGCGGGAGAATCCGTATAGGTGTTCGAGAGTTCGAACCCTAATGCCTGAGAAATGGTAAGTAACGCCTTATTTACATATCTGCCACTGTGCAGGAGAATCCGTATAGGTGTTTGAGTGTTCGAACCCTAATGCGTGAGAAATGGTAAGTAGACGCCGTATTTACATATCTGCCACTGTGCAGGAGAATTCGTATGGATGTTCGAGTGTTCGAACCCTAATGCGTGAGAAATGGTAAGTAAACGCCGTATTTACATATATGTCACTGTGCAGGAGAATCCGTATAGCTGTTCGAGTGTTCGAACCGTAATGCGTGAGAAATGGTCGGTAAACGTCGTATTTACGTATCTGCCACTGTGCAGGAGAATCCGTTTAGGTGTTCGAGTGTTCGAACCCTATTGCCTGGGAAATGGTAAGTAACGCCGTATTTACATATCTGCCACTGTGCAGGAGAATCCGTATAGGTGTTCGAGTGTTCGAACCCTAATGCGTGAGAAATGGTAAGTAACCGCCGTATTTACATATCTGCCACTGTGCAGGAGAATCCGTATGGGTGTTCGAGTGTTCGAACCCTAATGCTGAGAAATGGTCGGTAAACGTCGTATTTACGTATCTGCCACTGTGCAGGAGAATCTGTATAGGTGTTCGAGTGTTCGAACCCTAATGCGTGAGAAATGGTAAGTAAAGGCCGTATTTACATATCTGCCACTGTGCAGGAGAATCCGTATAAGTGTTCGACTGTTCGAACCGTAATGCATGAGAAATGGTAAGCAAACGCCGTATTTACATATATGCCACTGTGCAGGAGAATCCGTATAGGTGTTCGACTGTTCGAACCCTAATGCGTGAGAAACGGAAAGCAAAGACCGTATTTACATATCTGCCACTGTGCGGGAGAATCCGTTTAGGTGTTCGAGTGTTCGAACCCTAATGCCTGAGAAATGGTAAGTAACGCCGTATTTACATATCTGCCACTGTGTGGGAGAATCCGTATAGGTGTTCGAGTGTTCGATCCCTAATGCCTGAGAAATGATAAGTAAACGCCGTATTTACATATCTGCCACTGTGCAGGAGAATCCGTATAGGTGTTCAAGTGTTCGAACCCTAATGCGTGAGAAATGGTCGGTAAACGTCGTATTTACGTATCTGCCACTATGCAGGAGAATCCGTTTAGGTGTTCGAGTGTTCGAACCCTAATGCCTGAGAAATGGTAAGTAACGCCGTATTTACATATCTGCCACTGTGCAGGAGAATCCGTATAGGTGTTCGAGTGTTCGAACCCTAATGCGTGAGAAATGGTAAGTAAAGGCCGTATTTACATATCTGCCACTGTGCAGGAGAATCCCTATAGGTGTTCGAGTGTTCGAACCCTACTGCGTGAGAAATGGTAAGAAAACGCCGTATTTACATATCTACCACTGTGCAGGAGATTCTGTATAGGTGTTCGACTGTTCGAACCATAATGCATGAGAAATAGTAAGCAAACGCCGTATTTACATATATGCCACTGTGCAGGAGAATCCGTATAGGTGTTCGACTGTTCGAACCCTAATGCGTGAGAAATGGAAAGTAAACGCCGTATTTACATATCTGCCACTGTGCGGGAGAATCCGTATAGGTGTTCGAGAGTTCGAACCCTAATGCCTGAGAAATGGTAAGTAACGCCGTATTTACATATCTGCCACTGTGCAGGAGAATCCGTATAGGTGTTTGAGTGTTCGAACCCTAATGCGTGAGAAATGGTAAGTAGACGCCATATTTACATATCTGCCACTGTGCAGGAGAATTCGTATGGGTGTTCGAGTGTTCGAACCCTAATGCGTGAGAAATGGTAAGTAAACGCCGTATTTACATATATGTCACTGTGCAGGAGAATCCGTATAGGTGTTCGAGTGTTCGAACCCTAATGCGTGAGAAATGGTCGGTAAACGTCGTATTTACGTATCTGCCACTGTGCAGGAGAATCCGTTTAGGTGTTCGAGTGTTCGAACCCTATTGCCTGGGAAATGGTAAGTAACGCCGTATTTACATATCTGCCACTGTGTAGGAGAATCCGTATAGGTGTTCGAGTGTTCGAACCCTAATGCGTGAGAAATGGTAAGTAACCGCCGTATTTACATATCTGCCACTGTGCAGGAGAATCCGTATGGGTGTTCGAGTGTTCGACCCCTAATGCTGAGAAATGGTCGGTAAACGTCGTATTTACATATCTGCCACTGTGCAGGAGAATCTGTATAGGTGTTCGAGTGTTCGAACCCTAATGCGTGAGAAATGGTAAGTAAAGGCCGTATTTACATATCTGCCACTGTGCAGGAGAATCCCTGTAGGTGTTCGAGTGTTCGAGCCCCAATGCGTGAGAAATGGTCGGTAAACGTCGTATTTACGTATCTGCCACTATGCAGGAGAATCCGTTTAGGTGTTCGAGTGTTCGAACCCTAATGCCTGAGAAATGGTAAGTAACGCCGTATTTACATATCTGCCACTGTGCAGGAGAATCCGTATTGGTGTTCGAGTGTTCGAACCCTAATGCGTGAGAAATGGTCGGTAAACGTCGTATTTACGTATCTGCCACTATGCAGGAGAATCCGTTTAGGTGTTCGAGTGTTCGAACCATAATGCATGAGAAATGGTAAGTAGCGCCGTATTTACTTATCTGCCACTGTGTAGGAGAATCCGTATAGGTGTTCGAGTGTTCGAACCCTAATGCGTAAGAAATGGTAAGTAAACGCCGTATTTACATATCTACCACTGTGCAGGAGAATCCCTATAGGTGTTCGAGTGTTCGAACCCTAATGCGTGAGAAATGGTAAGAAAACGCCGTATTTACATATCTGCCACTGTGCAGGAGAATCTGTATAGGTGTTCGACTGTTCGAACCATAATGCATGAGAAATAGTAAGCAAACGCCGTATTTACATATATGCCACTGTGCAGGAGAATCCGTATAGGTGTTCGACTGTTCGAACCCTAATGCGTGAGAAATGGAAAGTAAACGCCGTATTTACATATCTGCCGCTGTGCGGGAGAATCCGTATAGGTGTTCGATAGTTCGAACCCTAATGCCTGAGAAATGGTAAGTAACGCCTTATTTACATATCTGCCACTGTGCAGGAGAATCCGTATAGGTGTTTGAGTGTTCGAACCCTAATGCGTGAGAAATGGTAAGTAGACGCCGTATTTACATATCTGCCACTGTGCAGGAGAATTCGTATGGATGTTCGAGTGTTTGAACCCTAATGCGTGAGAAATGGTAAGTAAACGCCGTATTTACATATATGTCACTGTGCAGGAGAATCCGTATAGATGTTCGAGTGTTCGAACCGTAATGCGTGAGAAATGGTCGGTAAACGTCGTATTTACGTATCTGCCACTGTGCAGGAGAATCCGTTTAGGTGTTCGAGTGTTCAAACCCTATTGCCTGGGAAATGGTAAGTAACGCCGTAATTACATATCTGCCACTGTGCAGGAGAATCCGTATAGGTGTTCGAGTGTTCGAACCCTAATGCGTGAGAAATGGTAAGTAACCGCCGTATTTACATATCTGCCACTGTGCAGGAGAATCCGTATGGGTGTTCGAGTGTTCGAACCCTAATGCTGAGAAATGGTCGGTAAACGTCGTATTTACGTATCTGCCACTGTGCAGGAGAATCTGTATAGGTGTTCGAGTGTTCGAACCCTAATGCGTGAGAAATCGTAAGTAAAGGCCGTATTTACATATCTGCCACTGTGCAGGAGAATCCGTATAAGTGTTCGACTGTTCGAACCGTAATGCATGAGAAATGGTAAGCAAACGCCGTATTTACATATATGCCACTGTGCAGGAGAATCCGTATAGGTGTTCGACTGTTCGAACCCTAATGCGTGAGAAACGGAAAGCAAAGGCCGTATTTACATATCTGCCACTGTGCGGGAGAATCCGTATAGGTGTTCGAGTGTTCGAACCCTAATGCCTGAGAAATGGTAAGTAACGCCGTATTTACATATCTGCCACTGTGTGGGAGAATCCGTATAGGTGTTCGAGTGTTCGATCCCTAATGCCTGAGAAATGATAAGTAAACGCCGTATTTACATATCTGCCACTGTGCAGGAGAATCCGTATAGGTGTTCGAGTGTTCGAACCCTAATGCGTCAGAAATGGTCGGTAAACGTCGTATTTACGTATCTGCCACTATGCAGGAGAATCCGTTTAGGTGTTCGAGTGTTCGAACCCTAATGCCTGAGAAATGGTAAGTAACGCCGTATTTACATATCTGCCACTGTGCAGGAGAATCCGTATAGGTGTTCGAGTGTTCGAACCCTAATGCGTGAGAAATGGTAAGTAAAGGCCGTATTTACATATCTGCCACTGTGCAGGAGAATCCCTATAGGTGTTCGAGTGTTCGAACCCTACTGCGTGAGAAATGGTAAGAAAACGCCGTATTTACATATCTGCCACTGTGCAGGAGATTCTGTATAGGTGTTCGACTGTTCGAACCATAATGCATGAGAAATAGTAAGCAAACGCCGTATTTACATATATGCCACTGTGCAGGAGAATCCGTATAGGTGTTTGAGAGTTCGAACCCTAATGCCTGAGAAATGGTAAGTAACGCCGTATTTACATATCTGCCACTGTGCAGGAGAATCCGTATAGGTGTTTGAGTGTTCGAACCCTAATGCGTGAGAAATGGTAAGTAGACGCCGTATTTACATATCTGCCACTGTGCAGGAGAATTCGTATGGGTGTTCGAGTGTTCGAACCCTAATGCGTGAGAAATGGTAAGTAAACGCCGTATTTACATATATGTCACTGTGCAGGAGAATCCGTATAGGTGTTCGAGTGTTCGAACCCTAATGCGTGAGAAATGGTCGGTAAACGTCGTATTTACGTATCTGCCACTGTGCAGGAGAATCCGTTTAGGTGTTCGAGTGTTCGAACCCTATTGCCTGGGAAATGGTAAGTAACGCCGTATTTACATATCTGCCACTGTGTAGGAGAATCCGTACAGGTGTTCGAGTGTTCGAACCCTAATGCGTGAGAAATGGTAAGTAACCGCCGTATTTACATATCTGCCACTGTGCAGGAGAATCCGTATGGGTGTTCGAGTGTTCGAACCCTAATGCTGAGAAATGGTCGGTAAACGTCGTATTTACGTATCTGCCACTGTGCAGGAGAATCTGTATAGGTGTTCGAGTGTTCGAACCCTAATGCGTGAGAAATGGTAAGTAAAGGCCGTATTTACATATCTGCCACTGTGCAGGAGAATCCCTGTAGGTGTTCGAGTGTTCGAGCCGCAATGCGTGAGAAATGATAAGAAAACGCCGTATTTACATATCTGCCACTGTGCAGGAGAATCCGTATAAGTGTTCGACTGTTCGAACCATAATGCATGAGAAATGGTAAGCAAACGCCGTATTTACATATATGCCACTGTGCAGGAGAATCCGTATAGGTGTTCGACAGTTCGAACCCTAATGCGTGAGAAACGAAAAGTAAAGGCCGTATTTACATATCTGCCACTGTGCGGGAGAATCCGTATAGGTGTTCGAGTGTTCGAACCCTAATGCCTGAGAAATGGTAAGTAACGCCGTATTTACATATCTGCCACTGTGTGGGAGAATCCGTATAGGTGTTCGTGTGTTCGATCCCTAATGCCTGAAAAATGGTAAGTAAACGCCGTATTTACATATCTGCCACTGTGCAGGAGAATCCGTATAGGTGTTCGAGTGTTCGAAACCTAATGCGTGAGAAATGGTCGGTAAACGTCGTATTTACGTATCTGCCACTGTGCAGGATAATCCGTTTAGGTGTTCGAGTGTTCGAACCCTATTGCCTGAGAAATGGTAAGTAACGCCGTATTTACATATCTGCCACTGTGCAGGAGAATCGGTATAGGTGTTCGAGTGTTCGAACCCTAATGCGTGAGAACTGGTAAGTAAACGTCGTATTTACATATCTGCCACTGTGCAGGAGAATCCGTATGGGTGTTCGAGTGTTCGAACCCTAATGCGTGAGAAATGGTCGGTAAACGTCGTATTTACGTATCTGCCACTGTGCAAGAGAATCCGTATAGGTGTTCGAGTGTTCGAATCCTAATGCGTGAGAAATGGTAAGTAAAGGCCGTATTTACATATCTGCCACTGTGCAGGAGAATCCCTGTAGGTGTTCGAGTGTTCGAGCCCCAATGCGTGAGAAATGATAAGAAAACGCCGTATTTACATATCTGCCACTGTGCAGGAGAATCCGTATAGGTGTTCGAGTGTTCGAACCCTAATGCCTGAGAAATGGTAAGTAACGCCCTATTTACATATCTGCCACTGTGTAGTAGAATCCGTATAGGTGTTCGAGTGTTCGAACCCTAATGCGTGAGAAATGTTAAGTAAACGCCGTATTTACATATCTGCCACTGTGCAGGAGAATCCGTATGGGTGTTCGAGTGTTCGAACCCTAATGCATGAGAAGTGGAAAGTAAACGTCGTATTTACATATCTGCCACTGTGCGGGAGAATCCGTATAGGTGTTCGAGAGTTCGAACCCTAATGCCTGAGAAATGGTAAGTTACGCCCTATTTACATATCTGCCACTGTGCAGGAGAATCCGTATAGGTGTTCGAGTGTTCGAACCCTAAAGCGTGAGAAATGGTAAGTAGACGCCGTATTTACATATCTGCCACTGTGCAGGAGAATCCGTATGGGAGTTCGAGTGTTCGAACCCTAACACGTGAGAAATGGTAAGTAAACGCCGTATTTACATATCTGCCACTGTGCAGGAGAATCCGTATAGGTGTTCGATTGTTCGAACCCTAATGCGTGAGAAATGGTCGGTAAACGTCGTATTTATGAATCTGCCACCGTGCAGGAGAATCCGTTTAGTTGTTCGAGTGTTCGAACCCTATTGCCTGGGAAATGGTAAGTAACGCCGTATTTACATATCTTCCACTGTGCAGGAGAATCCGTATAGGTGTTCGAGTGTTCGAACCCTAATGCGTGAGAAATGGAAAGTAAACGCCGTATTTACATATCTGCCACTGTGCAGGAGAATCCGTATGGGTGTTCGAGTGTTCGAACCCTAATGCGTGAGAAATGGTCGGTAAACGTCGTGTTTACGTATCTGCCACAGTGCAGGAGAATCCGTATAGGTGTTCGACTGTTCGAACCCTAATGCGTGAGAAATGGTAAGTAAAGGCCGTATTTACCTATCTGCCACTGTGCGGGAGAATCCGTATAGGTGTTCAAGTGTTCGAACCCTAATGCCTGAGAAATGGTAAGTAACGCCGTATTTACATATCTGCCACTGTGTGGGAGAATCTGTATAGGTGTTCGAGTGTTCGATAACTAATGCCTGAGAAATGGTAAGTAAACGCCGTATTTACATATCTGCCACTGTGCAGGAGAATCCGTATAGGTGTTCGAGTGTTCGAACCCTAATGCGTGAGAAATCGTCGGTAAACGTCGTATTTACGTATCTGCCACTGTGCAGGACAATCCATTTAGGTGTTCGAGTGTTCGAACCCTATTGCCTGGGAAATGGTAAGTAACGCCGTATTTACATATCTGCCACTGTGCAGGAGAATCCGTATAGGTGTTCGAGTGTTCGAACCCTAATGCGTGAGAAATGGTCGGTAAACGTCGTATTTACGTATCTGCCACTATGCAGGAGAATCCGTTTAGGTGTTCGAGTGTTCGAACCCTAATGCTTGAGAAATGGTAAGTAACGCCGTATTTACATATCTGCCACTGTGCAGGAGAATCCGTATAGGTGTTCGAGTGTTCGAACCCTAATGCGTGAGAAATGGTAAGTAAACGCCGTATTTACATATCTGCCACTGTGCAGGAGAATTCGTATGGGTGTTTGAGTGTTCGAACCCTAATGCGTGAGAAATGGTAAGTAAATGCCATATTTACATATATGCCACTGTGCAGGAGAATCCGTATAGGTGTTCGAGTGTTCGAACCCTAATGCGTGAGAAATGGTCGGTAAACGTCGTATTTACGTATCTGCCACTGTGCAGGAGAATCCGTTTAGGTGTTCGAGTGTTCGAACCCTATTGCCTGGGAAATGGTAAGTAACGCCGTATTTACATATCTGCCACTGTGCAGGAGAATACGTATAGGTGTTCGAGTGTTCGAACCCTAATGCGTGAGAAATGGTAAGTAAACGCCGTATTTACATATCTGCCACTGTGCAGGAGAATCCGTAAGGGTGTTCGAGTGTTCGAACCCTAATGCTGAGAAATGGTCGGTAAACGTCGTATTTACGTATCTGCCACTGTCCAGGAGAATCCGTATAGGTGTTCGAGTGTTCGAACCCTAATGCGTGAGAAATGGTAAGTAAACGCCGTATTTACATATCTGCCACTGTGCAGGAGAATCCGTATAGGTGTTCGAGTGTTCGAACCCTAATGCGTGAGAAATGGTCGGTAAACGTCGTATTTACGTATCTGCCACTATGCAGGAGAATCCGTTTAGGTGTTCGAGTGTTCGAACCCAAATGCCTGAGAAATGGTAAGTAACGCCGTATTTACATATCTGCCACTGTGCGGG
Source organism: Camellia granthamiana (assembly GCA_036172215.1). Classification (NCBI taxonomy): domain Eukaryota; kingdom Viridiplantae; phylum Streptophyta; class Magnoliopsida; order Ericales; family Theaceae; genus Camellia; species Camellia granthamiana. The sequence continues at coordinate 70,088 of JAXFYN010000750.1, read as the reverse complement.
AGAATCCGTATAGGTGTTCGAGTGTTCGAACCCTAATGCGCGAGAAATGGTATGTAAACGCCGTATTTACATATCTGCCACTGTGCAGGAGAATCCCTATAGGTGTTCGAGTTTTCGAACCCTAATGCGTGAGAAATGGTAAGAAAACGCCGTATTTACATATCTGCCACTGTGCGGGAGAATCCGTATAGGTGTTCGAGTGTTCGAACCCTAATGCGTGAGAAATGGTATGTAAACGCCGTATTTACATATCTGCCACTGTGCAGGAGAATCCCTATAGGTGTTCGAGTGTTCGAACCCTAATGCGTGAGAAATGGTAAGAAAACGCCGTATTTACATATCTGCCACTGTGCAGGAGAATCTGTATAGGTGCTCGACTGTTCGAACCATAATGCATGAGAAATAGTAAGCAAACGCCGTATTTACATATATGCCACTGTGCAGGAGAATCCGTATAGGTGTCCGACTGTTCGAACCCTAATGCGTGAGAAATGGAAAGTAAACGCCGTATTTACATATCTGCCACTGTGCGGTAGAATCCGTATAGGTGTTCGAGAGTTCGAACCCTAATGCCTGAGAAATGGTAAGTAACGCCGTATTTACATATCTGCCACTGTGCGGGGGAATCCGTATAGGTGTTTGAGTGTTCGAACCCTAATGCGTCAGAAATGGTAAGTAGACGCCGTATTTACATATCTGCCACTGTGCAGGAGAATCCGTATAGGTGTTCGACTGTTCGAACCATAATGCATGAGAAATAGTAAGCAAACGCCGTATTTACATATATGCCACTGTGCAGGAGAATCCGTATAGGTGTTCGACTGTTTGAACCCAAATGCGTGAGAAATGGAAAGTAAACGCCGTATTTACATATCTGCCACTGTGCGGGAGAATCCGTATAGGTGTTCGAGAGTTCGAACCCTAATGCGTGACAAATGGTAAGTAACGCCGTATTTACATATCTGCCACTGTGCAGGAGACCCCGTATAGGTGTTCGAGTGTTCGAACCCTAATGCGTGAGAAATGGTAAGTAGACGCCGTATTCACATATCTGCCACTGTGTAGGAGAATTCGTATGGGTGTTCGAGTGTTCGAACCCTAATGCGTGAGAAATGTTAAGTAAACGCCGTATTTACATGTATGCCACTGTGCAGGAGAATCCGTATAGTTGTTCGAGTGTTCGAACCCTAATGCGTGAGAAATGGTCGGTAAACGTCGTATTTACGTATCTGCCACTGTACAGGAGAATCCGTTTAGGTGTTCGAGTGTTCGAACCCTATTGCCTGGGAATTGGTAAGTAACGCCGTATTTACATATCTGCCACTGTGCAGGAGAATCCGTATAGGTGTTCGAGTGTTCGAACCCTAATGCGTGAGAAATGGTAAGTAAACGCCGTATTTACATATCTGCCACTGTGCAGGAGAATCCGTAAGGGTGTTCGAGTGTTCGAACCCTAATGCTGAGAAATGGTCGGTAAACGTCGTATTTACGTATCTGCCACTGTGCAGGAGAATCCGTATAGGTGTTCGAGTGTTCGAACCCTAACGCGTGAGAAATGGTCGGTAAACGTCGTATTTACGTATCTGCCACTATGCAGGAGAATCCTTTTAGGTGTTCGAGTGTTCGAACCCAAATGCCTGAGAAATGGTAAGTAACGCCGTATTTACATATCTGCCACTGTGCAGGAGAATCCGTATAGGTGTTCGAGTGTTCGAACCCTAATGCGTGAGAAATGGTAAGTAAACGCCGTATTTACATATCTGCCACTGTGCAGGAGAATCCCTATAGGTGTTCGAGTGTTCGAACCCTAATGCGTGAGAAATGGTAAGAAAACGCCGTATTTACATATCTCCCACTGTGCAGGAGAATCTGTATACGTGTTCGACTGTTCGAACCATAATGCATGAGAAATAGTAAGCAAACGCCGTATTTACATATATGCCACCGTGCAGGAGAATCCGTATAGGTGTTCGAGTGTTCGAACCCTAATGCGTGAGAAATGGTAAGTAAACGCCGTATTTACATATCTGCCACTGTGCAGGAGAATCCGTATAGGTGTTCGAGTGTTCGAACCCTAATGCGTGAGAAATGGTAAGTAAACGCCGTATTTACATATATGCCACCGTGCAGGAGAATCCGTATAGGTGTTCGAGTGTTCGAACCCTATTGCCTGGGAAATGCTAAGTAACGCCGTATTTACATATCTGCCACTGTGCAGGAGAATCCGTATAGGTGTTCGAGTGTTCGAACCCTAATGCGTAAGAAATGGTAAGTAAACGCCGTATTTACATATCTACCACTGTGCAGGAGAATCCCTATAGGTGTTCGAGTGTTCGACCCCTAATGCGTGAGAAAAGGTAAGAAAACGCCGTATTTACATATCTGCCACTGTGCAGGAGAATCTGTATAGGTGTTCGACTGTTCGAACCATAATGCATGAGAAATAGTGAGCAAACGCCGTATTTACATATATGCCACTGTGCAGGAGAATCCGTATAGGTGTTCGACTGTTCGAACCCTAATGCGTGAGAAATGGAAAGTAAACGCCGTATTTACATATCTGCCACTGTGCGGGAGAATCCGTATAGGTGTTCGAGAGTTCGAACCCTAATGCCTGAGAAATGGTAAGTAACGCCGTATTTACATATCTGCCACTGTGCAGGAGAATCCGTATAGGTGTTTGAGTGTTCGAACCCTAATGCGTGAGAAATGGTAAGTAGACGCCGTATTTACATATCTGCCACTGTGCAGGAGAATTCGTATGGGTGTTCGAGTGTTCGAACCCTAATGCGTGAGAAATGGTAAGTAAACGCCGTATTTACATATATGTCACTGTGCAGGAGAATCCGTATAGGTGTTCGAGTGTTCGAACCGTAATGCGTGAGAAATGGTCGGTAAACGTCATATTTACGTATCTGCCACTGTGCAGCAGAATCCGTTTAGGTGTTCGAGTGTTCGAACCCTATTGCCTGGGAAATGGTAAGTAACGCCGTATTTACATATCTGCCACTGTGCAGGAGAATCCGTATAGGTGTTCGAGTGTTCGAACCCTAATGCGTGAGAAATGGTAAGTAACCGCCGTATTTACATATCTGCCACTGTGCAGGAGAATCCGTATGGGTGTTCGAGTGTTCGAACCCTAATGCTGAGAAATGGTCGGTAAACGTCGTATTTACGTATCTGCCACTGTGCAGGAGAATCTGTATAGGTGTTCGAGTGTTCGAACCCTAATGCGTGAGAAATGGTAAGTAAAGGCCGTATTTACATATCTGCCACTGTGCAGGAGAATCCCTGTAGGTGTTCGAGTGTTCGAGCCCCAATGCGTGAGAAATGATAAGAAAACGCCGTATTTACATATCTGCCACTGTGCAGGAGAATCCGTATAAGTGTTCGCCTGTTCGAACCGTAATGCATGAGAAATGGTAAGCAAACGCCGTATTTACATATATGCCACTGTGCAGGAGAATCCGTATAGGTGTTCGACTGTTCGAACCCTAATGCGTGAGAAACGGAAAGCAAAGGCCGTATTTACATATCTGCCACTGTGCGGGAGAATCCGTATAGGTGTTCGAGTGTTCGAACCCTAATGCCTGAGAAATGGTAAGTAACGCCGTATTTACATATCTGCCACTGTGTGGGAGAATCCGTATAGGTGTTCGAGTGTTCGATCCCTAATGCCTGAGAAATGGTAAGTAAACGCCGTATTTACATATCTGCCACTGTGCAGGAGAATCCGTATAGGTGTTCGAGTGTTCGAACCCCTAATGCGTGAGAAATGGTCGGTAAACGCCGTATTTACGTATCTGCCACTGTGCAGGATAATCCGTTTAGGTGTTCGAGTGTTCGAACCCTATTGCCTGAGAAATGGTAAGTAACGCCGTATTTACATATCTGCCACTGTGCAGGAGAATCCGTATAGGTGTTCGAGTGTTCGAACCCTAATGCGTGAGAAATGGTCGGTAAACGTCGTATTTACGTATCTGGGACTATGCAGGAGAATCCGTTTAGGTGTTCGAGTGTTCGAACCCTAATGCTTGAGAAATGGTAAGTAACGCCGTATTTACATATCTGCCACTGTGCAGGAGAATCCGTATAGGTGTTCGAGTGTTCGAACCCTAATGCGTGAGAAATGGTAAGTAAAGGCCGTATTTACATATCTGCCACTGTGCAGGAGAATCCCTATAGGTGTTCGAGTGTTCGAACCCTAATGCGTGAGAAAATGGTAAGAAAACGCCGTATTTACATATCTGCCACTGTGCAGGAGATTCTGTATAGGTGTTCGACAGTTCGAACCATAATGCATGAGAAATAGTAAGCAAACGCCGTATTTACATATATGCCACTGTGCAGGAGAATCCGTATAGGTGTTCGACTGTTCGAACCCTAATGCGTGAGAAATGGAAAGTAAACGCCGTATTTACATATCTGCCACTGTGCGGGAGAATCCGTATAGGTGTTCGAGAGTTCGAACCCTAATGCCTGAGAAATGGTAAGTAACGCCGTATTTCCATATCTGCCACTGTGCAGGAGAATCCGTATAGGTGTTTGAGTGTTCGAACCCTAATGCGTGAGAAATGGTAAGTAGACGCCGTATTTACATATCTGCCACTGTGCAGGAGAATTCGTATGGGTGTTCGAGTGTTCGAACCCTAATGCGTGAGAAATGGTAAGTAAACGCCGTATTTACATATATGTCACTGTGCAGGAGAATCCGTATAGGTGTTCGAGTGTTCGAACCCTAATGCGTGAGAAATGGTCGGTAAACGTCGTATTTACGTATCTGCCACTGTGCAGGAGAATCCGTTTAGGTGTTCGAGTGTTCGAACCCTATTGCCTGGGAAATGGTAAGTAACGCCGTATTTACATATCTGCCACTGTGCAGGAGAATCCGTATAGGTGTTTGAGTGTTCGAACCCTAATGCGTGAGAAATGGAAAGTAAACGCCGTATTTACATATCTGCCACTGTGCGGGAGAATCCGTATAGGTGTTCGAGAGTTCGAACCCTAATGCCTGAGAAATGGTAAGTAACGCCGTATTTCCATATCTGCCACTGTGCAGGAGAATCCGTATAGGTGTTTGAGTGTTCGAACCCTAATGCGTGAGAAATGGTAAGTAGACGCCGTATTTACATATCTGCCACTGTGCAGGAGAATTCGTATGGGTGTTCGAGTGTTCGAACCCTAATGCGTGAGAAATGGTAAGTAAACGCCGTATTTACATATATGTCACTGTGCAGGAGAATCCGTATAGGTGTTCGAGTGTTCGAACCCTAATGCGTGAGAAATGGTCGGTAAACGTCGTATTTACGTATCTGCCACTGTGCAGGAGAATCCGTTTAGGTGTTCGAGTGTTCGAACCCTATTGCCTGGGAAATGGTAAGTAACGCCGTATTTACATATCTGCCACTGTGCAGGAGAATCCGTATAGGTGTTCGAGTGTTCGAACCCTAATGCGTGAGAAATGGTAAGTAACCGCCGTATTTACATATCTGCCACTGTGCAGGAGAATCCGTATGGGTGTTCGAGTGTTCGAACCCTAATGCTGAGAAATGGTCGGTAAACGTCGTATTTACGTATCTACCACTGTGCAGGAGAATCTGTATAGGTGTTCGAGTGTTCGAACCCTAATGCGTGAGAAATGGTAAGTAAAGGCCGTATTTACATATCTGCCACTGTGCAGGAGAATCCCTGTAGGTGTTCGAGTGTTCGAGCCCCAATGCGTGAGAAATGATAAGAAAACGCCGTATTTACATATCTGCCACTGTGCAGGAGAATCCGTATAAGTGTTCGACTGTTCGAACCGTAATGCATGAGAAATGGTAAGCAAACGCCGTATTTACATATATGCCACTGTGCAGGAGAATCCGTATAGGTGTTCGACAGTTCGAACCCTAACACGTGAGAAACGAAAAGTAAAGGCCGTATTTACATATCTGCCACTGTGCGGGAGAATCCGTATAGGTGTTCGAGTGTTCGAACCCTAATGCCTGAGACATGGTAAGTAAAGCCGTATTTACATATCTGCCACTGTGTGGGAGAATCCGTATAGGTGTTCGAGTGTTCGATCCCTAATGCCTGAGAAATGGTAAGTAAACGCCGTATTTACATATCTGCCACTGTGCAGGAGAATCCGTATAGGTGTTCGAGTGTTCGAACCCTAATGCGTGAGAAATGGTCGGTAAACGTCGTATTTACGTATCTGCCACTGTGCAGGATAATCCGTTTAGGTGTTCGAGTGTTCGAACCCTATTGCCTGAGAAATGGTAAGTAACGCCGTATTTACATATCTGCCACTGTGCAGGAGAATCGGTATAGGTGTTCGAGAGTTCGAACCCTAATGCCTGAGAACTGGTAAGTAAACGTCGTATTTACATATCTGCCACTGTGCAGGAGAATCCGTATGGGTATTCGAGTGTTCGAACCCTAATGCGTGAGAAATGGTCGGTAAACGACGTATTTACGTATCTGCCACTGTGCAAGAGAATCCGTATAGGTGTTCGAGTGTTCGAACCCTAATGCGTGAGAAATGGTAAGTAAAGGCCGTATTTACATATCTGCCACTGTACAGGAGAATCCCTGTAGGTGTTCGAGTGTTCGAGCCCCAATGCGTGAGAAATGATAAGAAAACGCCGTCTTTACATATCTGCCACTGTGCAGGAGAATCCATATAGGCGTTCGACTGTTTGAACCATAATGCATGAGAAATGGTAAGCAAACGCCGTATTTACATATATGCCACTGTGCAGGAGAATCCGTATAGGTGTTCGACTGTTCGAACCCGAATGCGTGAGAAATGGAAAGTAAAGGCCGTATTTACATATCTGCCACTGTGCGGGAGAATCCGTATAGGTGTACGAGTGTTCGAACCCTAATGCCTGAGAAATGGTAAGTAACGCCGTATTTACATTTCTGCCACTGTGTATGAGAATCCGTATAGGTGTTCGAGTGTTCGAACCCTAATGCGTGAGAAATGGTAAGTAAACGCCGTATTTACATATCTGCCACCGTGCAGGAGAATCCGTATGGGTGTTCGAGTGTTCGAACCCTAATGCGTGAGAAATGGTAAGTAAATGCCGTATTTACATATCTGCCACTGTGCAGGAGAATCCGTATAGGTGTTCGAGTGTTCGAACCCTAATGCGTGAGAAATGGTCGGTAAACGTCGTATTTACGTATCTGCCACTGTGCAGGAGAATCCGTTTAGGTGTTCGAGTGTTCGAACCCTAATGCCAGAGAAATGCTAAGTAACGCTGTATTTACATATCTGCCACCGTGCAGGAGAATCCGTATAGGTGTTCGAGTGTTCGAACCCTAATGCGTGAGAAATGGTAAGTAAACGCCGTATTTACATATCTGCCACTGTGCAGGAGAATCCTTATAGGTGTTCGAGTGTTCGAACCCTAATGCATGAGAAATGGTAAGAAAACGCCGTATTTACATATCTGCCACTGTGCAGGAGAATCCGTATAGGTGTTCGACTGTTCGAACCATAATGCATGAGAAATAGTAAGCAAACGCCGTATTTACATATATGCCACTGTGCAGGAGAATCCGTATAGGTGTTCGACTGTTTGAACCCTAATGCGTGAGAAATGGAACGTAAACGCCGTATTTACATATCTGCCACTGTGCGGGAGAATCCGTATAGGTGTTCGAGAGTTCGAACCCTAATGCCTGACAAATGGTAAGTAACGCCGTATTTACATATCTGCCACTGTGCAGGAGAATCCGTATAGGTGTTCGAGTGTTCGAACCCTAATGCGTGAGAAATGGTAAGTAGACGCCGTATTTACATATCTGCCACTGTGCAGGAGAATTCGTATGGGTGTTCGAGTGTTCGAACCCTATTGCCTGGGAAATGGTAAGTAACGCCGTATTTACATATCTGCCACTGTGAGGGAGAATCCGTATAGGTGTTCGAGTGTTCGAACCCTAATGCGTGAGAAATGGTAAGTAAACGCCGTATTTACATATCTGCCACTGTGCAGGAGAATCCGTAAGGGTGTTCGAGTGTTCGAACCCTAATGCTGAGAAATGGTCGGTAAACGTCGTATTTACGTATCTGCCACTGTGCAGGAGAATCCGTATAGGTGTTCGAGTGTTCGAACCCTAATGCGTGAGAAATGGTAAGTAAAGGCCGTATTTACATATCTGCCACTGTGCAGGAGAATCCCTGTAGGTGTTCGAGTGTTCGAGCCCCAATGCGTGAGAAATGATAAGAAAACGCTGTATTTACATATTTGCCACTGTGCAGGAGAATACGTATAGGTGTTCGACTGTTCGAACCATAATGCATGAGAAATGGTAAGCAAATGCCGTATTTACATATATGCCACTGTGCAGGAGATCCGTATAGGTGTTCGACTGTTCGAACCCTAATGCGTGAGAAACGGAAAGTAAAGGCTGTATTTACATCTCTGCCACTGTCCGGGAGAATCCGTATAGGTGTTCGAGTGTTCGAACCCTAATGCCTGAGAAATGGTAAGTAATGCCATATTTACATATCTGCCACTGTGTAGTAGAATCCGTATAGGTGTTTGAGTGTTCGAACCCTAATGCGTGAGAAATGTTAAGTAAACGCCGTATTTACATATCTGCCACTGTGCAGGAGAATCCGTATGGGTGTTCGAGTGTTCGAACCCTAATGCGTGAGAAATGGTAAGTAAACGCCGTATTTACATATATGCCACTGTGCAGGAGAATCCGTATGGGTGTTCGAGTGTTTGAACCCTAATGCGTGAGAAATGGTAAGTAAACGCCGTATTTACATATCTGCCACTGTGCAGGAGAATCCGTATAGGTGTTCGAGTGTTCGAACCCTAATGCGTGAGAAATGGTCGGTAAACGTCGTATTTACGTATCTGCCACTGTGCAGGAGAATCCGTTTAGGTGTTCGAGTGTTCGAACCCTAATGCTTCAGAAATGCTAAGTAACGCCGTATTTACATATCTGCCACTGTGCAGGAGAATCCATATAGGTGTTCGAGTGTTCGAACCCTAATGGGTGAGAAATGGTAAGTAAACGCCGCATTTACATATCTGCCACTGTGCAGGAGAAACCTATAGGTGTTCGAGTGTTCGAACCCTAATGCGTGAGAAATGGTAAGAAAACGCCGTATTTACATATCTGCCACTGTGCAGGAGAATTCGTATAGGTGTTCGACTGTTCGAACCATAATGCATGAGAAATAGTAAGCAAACGCCGTATTTACATATATGCCACTGTGCAGGAGAATCCGTATAGGTGTTCGAGTGTTCGAACCCTAATGCGGCAGAAATGGTCGGTAAACGTCGTATTTACGTATCTGCCACTGTGCAGGAGAATCCGTATAGGTGTTCGAGTGTTTGAACCCTAATGCGTGAGAAATGGTATGTAAACGCCGTATTTACATATCTGCCACTGTGCAAGAGAATCCGTATGGGTGTTCGAGTGTTCGAACCCTAATGCGTGAGAAATGGTAAGTAAACGCCGTATTTACATATCTGCCACTGTGCAAGAGAATCCGTATAAGTGTTCGAGTGTTCGTACCCCAATGCGTGAGAAATGGTCGGTAAACGTCGTATTTACGTATCTGCCACTGTGCAGGAGAATCCGTTTAGGTGTTCGAGTGTTCGAACCCTAATGCCTGAGAAATGGTAAGTAACGCCGTATTTACCTGTCTGCCACTATCCAGGAGAATCCGTATAGGTGTTCGAGCGTTCGAACCCTAATGCGTGAGAAATGGTAAGTAAACGCCGTATTTACATATCTGCCCACTGTGCAGGAGAATCCCTATAGGTGTTCGAGTGTTCGAACCCTAATGCGTGAGAGACGGTAAGAAAACGCCGTATTTACTTATCTGCCACTGTGCAGGAGAATTCGTATAGGTGTTCGACTGTTCGAACCATAATGCATGAGAAATGGTAAGCAAACGTCGTATTTACATATATGCCACTGTGCAGGAGAATCCGTATAGGTGTTCGAGTGTTCGAACCCTAATGCGTGTGAAATGGTCGGTAAACGTCGTATTTACAAGATTACCGAAGGCCAACTTACAAAGCTTGCAACCGAGTGTTCGAACCCCATTCCGCCCCTAGTAGAATGGTGCCGTGATGGCCAGTAATCCAAGATTACCGAAGGCCAACTTACAAAAATCACACACAATCAGAGTATACATATGGGGCTAACAAGAGCGGAAGCAATAATTTAACATACAAATGGTCCATAAGAGCTGTGCATAAGTCAAATGAAATGGCATACCTCTTAATTATAGCTTACAACTTGAGTACAATACAGGCAAAATACATATTACATCCTTAACAAAAGGGCTTCACAGCCGACATAAACAAACACAGAAACAAGGGGCATGATCTTCATAGTGCCGACGTTCTCAACGCCGACCTAACACGCACTCAAAACCTCGGCTACAAAATAACATCTCGGCGAAGCCGACTTCTTGCTTGAAACCTACATATATATAGAGAGGGTGAGTATTGAATACTCAGTGAATGGTACAGGTAATAAAGGGTTTACATGAATGATTCCCGAGGTTCTTGTAAAACATACATACATACATATCATAACTTGTTCAAAACATGTACTTGGGGTCATCACATTCCAAACAGAACATATCCATCCGTTCATAGACCGTCGATGGCAAATCATACTTATCAATCAAATCTTACAAAGCTTGCAAACTTGTGTGACTTAGGCCCGTAGCCCTTTTCACCTTATACTTAACTTGAGCATGCCATTTTAGGCCGGGGTTGTTGGGCTTAGGTCCCCTTCACCACGGACTCCAAAATGCTACCAGATACTGCCCGCTTTAGGCCGGGTTATTGGGCTTAGGTCCCCATCACCACGGACTCCAAAGATGCTACTATCTGCTTTAGGCCGGGTTATTGGGCTTAGGTCCCCATCACCACGGACTCCAAAGAATGCTACTATCTGCTTTAGGCCGGGTTATTGGGCTTAGGTCCCCATCACCACGGACTCCAAAGATGCTACTATCTGCTTTAGGCCGGGTTATTGGGCTTAGGTCCCCATCACCACGGACTCCAAAGATGCTACTATCTGCTTTAGGCCGGGTTATTGGGGCTTAGGTCCCCATCACCACGGACTCCAAAGATTCACTTGTAGGCCGGGTTATTGGGCTTAGGTCCCCATCACCACGGGCTCCACACAAAGCTTATACTTGATACATGAAACTTATACTTGATATACAAAATAGGGGTGATCATTCATACTTAACAAATACTTGTCAAAACAAAGCAAAGCAAGGCTTATTCAAAACATATAACATAGCTTTATTGAAAGTACCACTCACCTAGCACTTGGGACGTCGGGATCAAGGCAAAGAACCAAGTCCTACAAACACATGGCAAACCTCTACTAAACATACTTCTTAAAACAAGTCTTACATGCATGCAAATGATCTCGGGAAAACATGCTGGAAGTCAAAACGATTTTACATGTCGGAGGACATGCTGGGTACTAACCAGGTCTTTGCCGAGGTCCCACACCTCCTGGCCGAGGTGTGGTTACCAAGGCTCCGGCATGCGGCTGCATGCCGAGGTTCACGCAAGACAGACTAATGTGCAAGTGATCATGCAAGGTAGGCCAAGGTGAGATACGATGCTTGGCCTAAGTGTGAGTCTAAGCAAGAATGATCTCGGCGACTACACCTCGGGAAGTGAAGTCTGGAGATCTGGGTTTCCACCCGCGAAGAACATGAAGAACATGAACATGAAGACGACGAACATGGATGCCAAAATCATCATTTCCTTTATTCAAAACCTGGGTTTTCATGCTATGAGTTCGAAGACAAGGACCTGGGCACCCATACTTAAAGACCACATGAAAACAAACATGAAAACATGAATCTTGGCATGAGCTTTCGAATCAAAACATGACTTTTCTTGAAGAACACTTGAATATCATTTTCCTCCCTTCAAAACCGAACTTCAAAACAATGCATGGCTTTCAAAACATATTCGATCATGCAATGTAATAACATAAACATAAAGAACATCAAGAGTAGATCAAGAATCTAACCTTAGATCACGAATCTAACGGTTGGATCTCTAAGAATCGAGCTTGGAAGATCTACTCTCTCTCAAGAACACTTCCCCCTTTCTAGAGCTTCTCTCTCCTCTCCCAAAACCAAGAACATAACAAAATGATAGCTTTCTCTCTCTATCGGCTGATATAACAGTCAGCTCGGCCACGTGGCACTATCGGATTGGTTCTCCTCAAAAGGTGACTGATTGACAGGACAAGTCTATGACAAAGCGTATCTAACAAGCTACACAGCAAAACACTCCGGCAAGGAATGACATCGGCTAAGGACAAGACTTCGGCAACTAAGGTGACAATGACCTCGGCTAGGAGGACAACACTTGACTAAGCTGTGCCACACCTTGGCCTAGATGTGCCACACCTCGGTCTAGGTCATACCACTCCAGGACAAGATCACTTCGGTACAAAGATAACATCTCGGCCTAGATAATACACATCTCGGCCTTGGTGACGAACACCTCGGCCCAGATAGTGGACATCTCGGCCAATATGCCTGGACAAAGGTGGAGGTCAAACAAAGGGATTCCAGAAATAGTTACAGGCTTGGGATGACCTCGGCATAACACAACCTAGGCTTAACAATACAAGGGAGGAACAAGGCATACATATACACTTAGGCAAATCAAACATGTACAAAACAAGGCACAACTCATGGGAGCAAATCTTAACACAACAAATCATATAAATGCATGTAAGCAAGTCTAAGGCATGAAATGTGGGTCCTTACAGTGTTCGAGTGTTCGAGCCCCAATGCGTGAGAAATGATAAGAAAACGCCGTATTTACATATCTGCCACTGTGCAGTAGAATCCGTATAGGTGTTCGACTGTTCGAACCCTAATGCGTGAGAAATGAAAAGTAAAGCCGTATTTGCATATCTGCCACTGTGCGGGAGAATCCGTATAGGTGTTCGAGTGTTCGAACCCTAATGCCTGAGAAATGGTAAGTAACGCCGTATTTACATATCTGCCACTGTGGAGGAGAATCCGTATAGGTGTTCGAGTGTTCGAACCCTAATGCGTGAGAAATGGTAAGTAAACGCCGTATTTACATATCTGCCACTGTGCAGGAGAATCCGTATGGGTGTTCGAGTGTTCGAACACTAATGCGCGAGAAATGGTAAGTAAACGCCGTATTTACATATCTGCCACAGTGCAGGAGAATCCGTATAGGTGTTCGAGTGTTCGAACCCTAATGCGTGAGAAATGGAAAGTAAACGCCGTATTTACATATCTGCCACTGTGCGGGAGAATCCGTATAGGTGTTCGAGAGTTCGAACCCTAATGCCTGAGAAATGGTAAGTAACGCCGTATTTACATATCTGCCACTGTGCAGGAGAATCCTTATAGGTGTTCGAGTGTTCGAACCCTAATGCGTGAGAAATGGTAAGTAGATGCCGTATTTACATATCTGCCACTGTGGAGGAGAATCCGTATGGGTGTTCGAGTGTTCGAACCCTAATGCGTGAGAAATGGAAAGTAAACGCCGTATTTACTTATTTGCCACTGTGCAGGAGAATCTGTATAGGTGTTCGAGTGTTCGAACCCTAATGCGTGAGAAATGGTCGGTAAACGTCGTATTTATGTATCTGCCATTGTGGAGGAGAATCCGTTTAGGTGTTCGAGTGTTCGAACCCTAATGCCTGGGAAATGGTAAGTAACGCCGTATTTACATATCTGCCAATGTGTAGGAGAATCCGTATAGGTGTTCGAGTGTTCGAACCCTAATGCGTGAGAAATGGTAAGTAAACGCCGTATTTACATATCTGCCACTGTGCAGGAGAATCTCAATAGGTGTTCGAGTGTTCGAACCCTAATGCGTGAGAAATGGTAAGAAAACGCCGTATTTACATATCTGCCACTGTGCAGGAGAATCCGTATAGGTGTTCGACTGTTCGAACCATAACGCATGAGAAATAGTAAGCAAACGCCGTATTTACATATATGCCACTGTGCAGGAGAATCCGTATAGGTTTTCGACTGTTCGAACCCTAATGCGTGAGAAATGATCGGTAAACGTCGTATTTACGTATCTGCCATTGTGCAGGAGAATCCGTTTAGGTGTTCGAGTGTTCGAACCCTAATGCCTGGGAAATGGTAAGTAACGCCGTATTTACATATCTGCCACTGTGCAGGAGAATCCGTATAGGTGTTCGAGTGTTCGAACCGTAATGCGTGAGAAATGGAAAGTAAACGCCGTATTTACATATCTGCCACTGTGCGGGAGAATCCGTATAGGTGTTCGAGAGTTCGAACCCTAATGCCTGAGAATTGGTAAGTAACGCCGTATTTACATATCTGCCACTGTGCAGGAGAATCCGTATAGGTGTTCGAGTGTTCGAACCCTAATGCGTGAGAAATGGTAAGTAGACGCCGTATTTACATATCTGCCACTGTGGAGGAGAATCCGTATGGGTGTTCGAGGGTTCGAACCCTAATGCGTGAGAAATGGAAAGTAAACGCCGTATTTACTTATTTGCCACTGTGCAGGAGAATCTGTATAGGTGTTCGAGTGTTCGAACCCTAATGCGTGAGAAATGGTCGGTAAACGTCGTATTTACGTATCTGCCATTGTGCAGGAGAATCCGTTTAGGTGTTCGAGTGTTCGAACCCTAATGCCTGGGAAATGGTAAGTAACGCCGTATTTACATATCTGCCACTGTGTAGGAGAATCCGTATAGGTGTTCGAGTGTTCGAACCCTAATGCGTGAGAAATGGTAAGTAAACGCCGTATTTACATATCCTGCCACTGTGCAGGAGAATCTCAATAGGTGTTCGAGTGTTCGAACCCTAATGCGTGAGAAATGGTAAGAAAACGCCGTATTTACATATATGCCACTGTGCAGGAGAATCGTATAGGTGTTCGACTGTTTCGAACCATAATGCATGAGAAAAAGTAAGCAAACGCCGTATTTACATATATGCCACTGTGCAGGAGAATCCGTATAGGTTTTCGACTATTCGAACCCCTAATGCGTGAGAAATGGTCGGTAAACGTCGTATTTACGTATCTGCCATTGTGCAGGAGAATCCGTTTAGGTGTTCGAGTGTTCGAACCCTAATGCCTGGGAAATGGTAAGTAACGCCGTATTTACATATCTGCCACTGTGCAGGAGAATCCGTATAGGTGTTCGAGTGTTCGAACCCTAATGCGTGAGAAATGGTAAGTAAACGCCGTATTTACATATCTGCCACTGTGCAGGAGAATCCCTATAGGTGTTCGAGTGTTCGAACCCTAATGCGTGAGAAATGGTAAGAAAACGCCGTATTTACATATCTGCCACTGTGCAGGAGAATCCGTATAGGTGTTCGACTGTTCGAACGCTAATGCGTGAGAAATGGAAAAGTAAACGCCGTGTTTACATATCTGCCACTGTGCGGGAGAATACGTATAGGTGTTCGAGAGTTCGAACCCTAATGCCTGAGAAATGGTAAGTAACGCCGTATTTACATATCTGCCACTGTGCAGGAGAATCCGTATAGGTGTTCGAGTGTTCGAACCCTAAGGCGTGAGAAATGTAAGTAGACACCGTATTTACATATCTGCCACTGTGCAGGAGAATCCGTATGGGTGTTCGAGTGTTCGAACCCTAATGCGTGAGACATGGTAAGTAAACGCCGTATTTACATATCTGCCACTGTGCAGGAGAATCCGTATAGGTGTTCGAGTGTTCGAACACTAACGCGTGAGAAATGGTCGGTAAACGTCGTATTTACGTATCTGCCACTGTGCAGGAGAATCCGTTTAGGTGTTCGAGTGTTCGAACCCTAATGCCTGAGAAATGGTAAGTAACGCCGTATTTACATATCTGCCACTGTGCAGGAGAATCCGTATACGTGTTCGAGTGTTCGAACCCTAATGCGTGAGAAATGGTAAGTAGACGCCGTATTTACATATCTGCCACTGTGGAGGAGAATCCGTTTGGGTGTTCGAGTGTTCGAACCCTAATGCGTGAGAAATGGAAAGTAAACGCCGTATTTACATATCTGCCACTGTGCGGGAGAATCCGTATAGGTGTTCGAGAGTTCGAACCCTAATGCCTGAGAAATGCTAAGTTACGCCGTATTTACATATCTGCCACTGTGCAGGAGAATCCGTATAGGTGTTCGAGTGTTCGAATCCTAATGCGTGATAAATGGTAAGTAGACGCCGTATTTACATATCTGCCACTGTGCAGGAGAATCCGTATCGGTGTTCGAGTGTTCGAACCGTAATGCGTGAGAAATGGTCGGTAAACGTCGTATTTACGTATCTGCCACTGTGCAGGAGAATCCGTTTAGTTGTTCGAGTGTTCGAACCCTAATGCCTGAGAAATGGTAAGTAACGCCGTATTTACATATTTGCCACTGTGCAGGAGAATCCGTATAGGTGTTCGAGTGTTCGAACCCTAATGCGTGGGAAATGGTAAGTAAACGCCGTATTTACATATCTGCCACTGTGCAGGAGAATCCGTATAGGTGTTCGAGTGTTCGAACCATAATGCGTGAGAAATGGTAAGAAAACGCCGTATTTACATATATGCCACTGTGCAGGAGAATCCGTATAGGTGTTCGACTGTTCGAACCCTAATGCGTGAGAAATGGAAAGTAAACGTCGTATTTACATATCTGCCACTGTGCGGGAGAATCCGTATAGGTGTTCGAGAGTTTGAACCCTAATGCCAGAGAAATGGTATGTAACGCCGTATTTACATATCTGCCACTGTGCAGGAGAATCCGTATAGGTGTTCGAGTGTTCGAACCCTAATGCGTGAGAAATGGTAAGTAGACGCCGTATTTACATATCTGCCACTGTGCAGGAGACTCCGTATGGGTGTTCGAGTGTTCGAACCCTAATGCGTGAGAAATGGAAAGTAAACGCCGTATTTACATATCTGCCACTGTGCGGGAGAATCCGTATAGGTGTTCGAGAGTTCGACCCTAATGCCTGAGAAATGGTAAGTAACGCCGTATTTACATATCTGCCACTGTGCAGGAGAATCCGTTTAGTTGTTCGAGTGTTCGAACCCTAATGCCTGAGAAATGGTAAGTAACGCCGTATTTTCATATTTGCCACTGTGCAGGAGAATCCGTATAGGTGTTCGACTGTTCGAACCCTAATGCGTGAGAAATGCAAAGTAAACGCCGTATTTACATATCTGCCACTGTACGGGAGAATCCGTACAGGTGTTCGAGAGTTCGAACCCTAATGCCTGAGAAATGGTAAGTTACGCCGTATTTACATATCTGCCACTGTGCAGGAGAATCCGTATAGGTGTTCGAGTGTTCGAACCCTAATGCGTGAGAAATGGTAAGTAGACGCCGTATTTACATATCTGCCACTGTGCAGGAGAATCCGTATGGGTGTTCGAGTGTTCGAACCCTAATACGTGAGAAATGGTAAGTAAACGCCATATTTACATATCTGCCACTGTGCAGGAGAATCCGTATAGGTGTTCGAGTGTTCGAACCCTAATGCGTGAGAAATGGTCGGTAAACGTCGTATTTACGTATCTGCCACTGTGCAAGAGAATCCGTTTAGTTGTTTGAGTGTTCGAACCCTAATGCCTGAGAAATGGTAAGTAACGCCGTATTTACATATTTGCCACTGTGCAGGAGAATCCGTATAGGTGTTCAAGTGTTCGAACCCTAATGCGTGAGAAATGGAAAGTAAACGCCGTATTTACATATCTGCCACTGTGCAGGAGAATCACTATAGGTGTTCGAGTGTTCGAACCCTAACGCGTGAGAAATGGTAAGAAAACGCCGTATTTACATATCTGCCACTGTGCAGGAGAATCCGTATAGGTGTTCGACTGTTCGAACCATAATGCATGGGAAATGGTAAGCAAACGCCGTGTTTACATATATGTCACTGTGCAGGAGAATCCGTATAGGTGTTCGACTGTTCGAACCCTAATGCGTGAGAAATGGAAAGTAAACGCCGTATTTACATATCTGCCACTGTGCGGGAGAATCCGTCTAGGTGTTCGAGAGTTCGAACCCTAATGCCTGAGAAATGGTAAGTAACGCCGTATTTACAAATCTGCCACCGTTTAGGAGAATCCGTATAGGTGTTCGAGTGTTCGAACCCTAATGCGTGAGAAATGGTAAGTAGACGCCGTATTTACATATCTGCCACTGTGGAGGAGAATCCGTATGGGTGTTCGAGTGTTCGAACCCTAATGCGTGAGAAATGGAAAGTAAACGCCGTATTTACATATCTGCCACTGTGCGGGAGAATCCGTATAGGTGTTCGAGAGTTCGAACCCTAATGCCTGAGAAATGGTAAGTTATGCCGTATTTACATATCTGCCACTGCGCAGGAGAATTCTTTTAGGTGTTCGAGTGTTCGAACACTAACGCGTGAGAAATGGTCGGTAAACGTCGTATTTACGTATCTGCCACTGTGCAGGAGAATCCGTTTAGGTGTTCGAGTGTTCGAACCCTAATGCCTGAGAAATGGTAAGTAACGCCGTATTTACATATCTGCCACTGTGCAGGAGAATCCGTATACGTGTTCGAGTGTTCGAACCCTAATGCGTGAGAAATGGTAAGTAGACGCCGTATTTACATATCTGCCACTGTGGAGGAGAATCCGTTTGGGTGTTCGAGTGTTCGAACCCTAATGCGTGAGAAATGGAAAGTAAACGCCGTATTTACATATCTGCCACTGTGCGGGAGAATTCGTATAGGTGTTCGAGAGTTCGAACCCTAATGCCTGAGAAATGCTAAGTTACGCCGTATTTACATATCTGCCACTGTGCAGGAGAATCCGTATAGGTGTTCGAGTGTTCGAATCCTAATGCGTGAGAAATGGTAAGTAGACGCCGTATTTACATATCTGCCACTGTGCAGGAGAATCCGTATCGGTGTTCGAGTGTTCGAACCGTAATGCGTGAGAAATGGTCGGTGAACGTCGTATTTACGTATCTGCCACTGTGCAGGAGAATCCGTTTAGTTGTTCGAGTGTTCGAACCCTAATGCCTGAGAAATGGTAAGTAACGCCGTATTTACATATTTGCCACTGTGCAGGAGAATCCGTATAGGTGTTCGAGTGTTCGAACCATAATGCGTGAGAAATGGTAAGAAAATGTCGTATTTACATATATGCCACTGTGCAGGAGAATCCGTATAGGTGTTCGACTGTTCGAACCCTAATGCGTGAGAAATGGAAAGTAAACGTCGTATTTACATATCTGCCACTGTGCGGGAGAATCCGTATAGGTGTTCGAGAGTTCGAACCCTAATGCCTGAGAAATGGTATGTAACGCCGTATTTACATATCTGCCACTGTGCAGGAGAATCCGTATAGGTGTTCGAGTGTTCGAACCCTAATGCGTGAGAAATGGTAAGTAGACGCCGTATTTACATATCTGCCACTCTGCAGGAGAATCCGTATGGGTGTTCGAGTGTTCGAACCCTAATGCGCGAGAAATGGAAAGTAAACGCCGTATTTACATATCTGCCACTGTGCGGGAGAATCCGTATAGGTGTTCGAGAGTTCGAACCCTAATGCCTGAGAAATGGTAAGTTACGCCATATTTACATATCTGCCACTGTGCAGGAGAATCCGTATAGGTGTTCGAGTGTTCGAATCCTAATGCGTGAGAAATGGTAAGTAGACGCCATATTTACATATCAGCCACTGTGCAGGAGAATCCGTATGGGTGTTCGAGTGTTCGAACCCTAATGCGTGAGAAATGGAAAGTAAACGCCGTATTTACAAATCTGCCACTGTGCGGGAGAATCCGTATAGGTGTTCGAGAGTTCGAACCCTAATGCCTGAGAAATGGTAAGTAACGCCGTATTTACATATCTGCCACAGTGCAGGAGAATCCGTATAGGTGTTCGAGTGTTCGAACCCCAATGCGTGAGAAATGGAAAGTAAACGCCGTATTTACATATCTGCCACTGTGCGGGAGAATCCGTATAGGTGTTCGAGAGTTCGAACCCTAATGCCTGAGAAATGGTAAGTAACGCCGTATTTACATATCTGCCACTGTGCAGGAGAATCCTTATTGGTGTTCGAGTGTTCGAACCCTAATGCGTGAGAAATGGTAAGTAGATGCCGTATTTACATATCTGCCACTGTGGAGGAGAATCCGTATGGGTGTTCGAGTGTTCGAACCCTAATGCGTGAGAAATGGAAAGTAAACGCCGTATTTACTTATTTGCCACTGTGCAGGAGAATCTGTATAGGTGTTCGAGTGTTCGAACCCTAATGCGTGAGAAATGGTCGGTAAACGTCGTATTTATGTATCTGCCATTGTGGAGGAGAATCCGTTTAGGTGTTCGAGTGTTCGAACCCTAATGCCTGGGAAATGGTAAGTAACGCCGTATTTACATATCTGCCACTGTGTAGGAGAATGCGTATAGGTGTTCGAGTGTTCGAACCCTAATGCGTGAGAAATGGTAAGTAAACGCCGTATTTACATATCTGCCTCTGTGCAGGAGAATCTCAATAGGTGTTCGAGTGTTCGAACCCTAATGCGTGAGAAATGGTAAGAAAACGCCGTATTTACATATCTGCCACTGTGCAGGAGAATCCGTATAGGTGTTCGACTGTTCGAACCATAATGCTTGAGAAATAGTAAGCAAACGCCGTATTTACATATATGCCACTGTGCAGGAGAATCCGTATAGGTTTTCGACTGTTCGAACCCTAATGCGTGAGAAATGATCGGTAAACGTCGTATTTACGTATCTGCCATTGTGCGGGAGAATCCGTTTAGGTGTTCGAGTGTTCGAACCCTAATGCCTGGGAAATGGTAAGTAACGCCGTATTTACATATCTGCCACTGTGCAGGAGAATCCGTATAGGTGTTCGAGTGTTCGAACCATAATGCGTGAGAAATGGTAAGAAAACGCCGTATTTACATATATGCCACTGTGCAGGAGAATCCGTATAGGTGTTCGACTGTTCGAACCCTAATGCGTGAGAAATGGAAAGTAAACGTCGTATTTACATATCTGCCACTGTGCGGGAGAATCCGTATAGGTGTTCGAGAGTTTGAACCCTAATGCCAGAGAAATGGTATGTAACGCCGTATTTACATATCTGCCACTGTGCAGGAGAATCCGTATAGGTGTTCGAGTGTTCGAACCCTAATGCGTGAGAAATGGTAAGTAGACGCCGTATTTACATATCTGCCACTGTGCAGGAGACTCCGTATGGGTGTTCGAGTGTTCGAACCCTAATGCGTGAGAAATGGAAAGTAAACGCCGTATTTACATATCTGCCACTGTGCGGGAGAATCCGTATAGGTGTTCGAGAGTTCGACCCTAATGCCTGAGAAATGGTAAGTAACGCCGTATTTACATATCTGCCACTGTGCAGGAGAATCCGTTTAGTTGTTCGAGTGTTCGAACCCTAATGCCTGAGAAATGGTAAGTAACGCCGTATTTTCATATTTGCCACTGTGCAGGAGAATCCGTATAGGTGTTCGACTGTTCGAACCCTAATGCGTGAGAAATGCAAAGTAAACGCCGTATTTACATATCTGCCACTGTACGGGAGAATCCGTACAGGTGTTCGAGAGTTCGAACCCTAATGCCTGAGAAATGGTAAGTTACGCCGTATTTACATATCTGCCACTGTGCAGGAGAATCCGTATAGGTGTTCGAGTGTTCGAACCCTAATGCGTGAGAAATGGTAAGTAGACGCCGTATTTACATATCTGCCACTGTGCAGGAGAATCCGTATGGGTGTTCGAGTGTTCGAACCCTAATACGTGAGAAATGGTAAGTAAACGCCATATTTACATATCTGCCACTGTGCAGGAGAATTCGTATAGGTGTTCGAGTGTTCGAACCCTAATGCGTGAGAAATGGTCGGAAAACATGTATTTACGTATCTGCCACTGTGCAAGAGAATCCGTTTAGTTGTTTGAGTGTTCGAACCCTAATGCCTGAGAAATGGTAAGTAACGCCGTATTTACATATTTGCCACTGTGCAGGAGAATCCGTATAGGTGTTCAAGTGTTCGAACCCTAATGCGTGAGAAATGGTAAGTAAACGCCGTATTTACATATCTGCCACTGTGCAGGAGAATCACTATAGGTGTTCGAGTGTTCGAACCCTAACGCGTGAGAAATGGAAAGAAAACGCCGTATTTACATATCTGCCACTGTGCAGGAGAATCCGTATAGGTGTTCGACTGTTCGAACCATAATGCATGGGAAATGGTAAGCAAACGCCGTGTTTACATATATGTCACTGTGCAGGAGAATCCGTATAGGTGTTCGACTGTTCGAACCCTAATGCGTGAGAAATGGAAAGTAAACGCCGTATTTACATATCTGCCACTGTGCGGGAGAATCCGTCTAGGTGTTCGAGAGTTCGAACCCTAATGCCAGAGAAATGGTAAGTAACGCCGTATTTACAAATCTGCCACCGTTTAGGAGAATCCGTATAGGTGTTCGAGTGTTCGAACCCTAATGCGTGAGAAATGGTAAGTAGACGCCGTATTTACATATCTGCCACTGTGGAGGAGAATCCGTATGGGTGTTCGAGTGTTCGAACCCTAATGCGTGAGAAATGGAAAGTAAACGCCGTATTTACATATCTGCCACTGTGCGGGAGAATCCGTATAGGTGTTCGAGAGTTCGAACCCTAATGCCTGAGAAATGGTAAGTTATGCCGTATTTACATATCTGCCACTGCGCAGGAGAATTCTTTTAGGTGTTCGAGTGTTCGAACACTAACGCGTGAGAAATGGTCGGTAAACGTCGTATTTACGTATCTGCCACTGTGCAGGAGAATCCGTTTAGGTGTTCGAGTGTTCGAACCCTAATGCCTGAGAAATGGTAAGTAACGCCGTATTTACATATCTGCCACTGTGCAGGAGAATCCGTATACGTGTTCGAGTGTTCGAACCCTAATGCGTGAGAAATGGTAAGTAGACGCCGTATTTACATATCTGCCACTGTGGAGGAGAATCCGTTTGGGTGTTCGAGTGTTCGAACCCTAATGCGTGAGAAATGGAAAGTAAACGCCGTATTTACATATCTGCCACTGTGCGGGAGAATTCGTATAGGTGTTCGAGAGTTCGAACCCTAATGCCTGAGAAATGCTAAGTTACGCCGTATTTACATATCTGCCACTGTGCAGGAGAATCCGTATAGGTGTTCGAGTGTTCGAATCCTAATGCGTGAGAAATGGTAAGTAGACGCCGTATTTACATATCTGCCACTGTGCAGGAGAATCCGTATCGGTGTTCGAGTGTTCGAACCGTAATGCGTGAGAAATGGTCGGTGAACGTCGTATTTACGTATCTGCCACTGTGCAGGAGAATCCGTTTAGTTGTTCGAGTGTTCGAACCCTAATGCCTGAGAAATGGTAAGTAACGCCGTATTTACATATTTGCCACTGTGCAGGAGAATCCGTATAGGTGTTCGAGTGTTCGAACCATAATGCGTGAGAAATGGTAAGAAAATGTCGTATTTACATATATGCCACTGTGCAGGAGAATCCGTATAGGTGTTCGACTGTTCGAACCCTAATGCGTGAGAAATGGAAAGTAAACGTCGTATTTACATATCTGCCACTGTGCGGGAGAATCCGTATAGGTGTTCGAGAGTTCGAACCCTAATGCCTGAGAAATGGTATGTAACGCCGTATTTACATATCTGCCACTGTGCAGGAGAATCCGTATAGGTGTTCGAGTGTTCGAACCCTAATGCGTGACAAATGGTAAGTAGACGCCGTATTTACATATCTGCCACTCTGCAGGAGAATCCGTATGGGTGTTCGAGTGTTCGAACCCTAATGCGCGAGAAATGGAAAGTAAACGCCGTATTTACATATCTGCCACTGTGCGGGAGAATCCGTATAGGTGTTCGAGAGTTCGAACCCTAATGCCTGAGAAATGGTAAGTTACGCCATATTTACATATCTGCCACTGTGCAGGAGAATCCGTATAGGTGTTCGAGTGTTCGAATCCTAATGCGTGAGAAATGGTAAGTAGACGCCGTATTTACATATCAGCCACTGTGCAGGAGAATCCGTATGGGTGTTCGAGTGTTCGAACCCTAATGCGTGAGAAATGGAAAGTAAACGCCGTATTTACAAATCTGCCACTGTGCGGGAGAATCCGTATAGGTGTTCGAGAGTTCGAACCCTAATGCCTGAGAAATGGTAAGTAACGCCGTATTTACATATCTGCCACAGTGCAGGAGAATCCGTATAGGTGTTCGAGTGTTCGAACCCCAATGCGTGAGAAATGGAAAGTAAACGCCGTATTTACATATCTGCCACTGTGCGGGAGAATCCGTATAGGTGTTCGAGAGTTCGAACCCTAATGCCTGAGAAATGGTAAGTAACGCCGTATTTACATATCTGCCACTGTGCAGGAGAATCCTTATAGGTGTTCGAGTGTTCGAACCCTAATGCGTGAGAAATGGTAAGTAGATGCCGTATTTACATATCTGCCACTGTGGAGGAGAATCCGTATGGGTGTTCGAGTGTTCGAACCCTAATGCGTGAGAAATGGAAAGTAAACGCCGTATTTACTTATTTGCCACTGTGCAGGAGAATCTGTATAGGTGTTCGAGTGTTCGAACCCTAATGCGTGAGAAATGGTCGGTAAACGTCGTATTTATGTATCTGCCATTGTGGAGGAGAATCCGTTTAGGTGTTCGAGTGTTCGAACCCTAATGCCTGGGAAATGGTAAGTAACGCCGTATTTACATATCTGCCACTGTGTAGGAGAATGCGTATAGGTGTTCGAGTGTTCGAACCCTAATGCGTGAGAAATGGTAAGTAAACGCCGTATTTACATATCTGCCTCTGTGCAGGAGAATCTCAATAGGTGTTCGAGTGTTCGAACCCTAATGCGTGAGAAATGGTAAGAAAACGCCGTATTTACATATCTGCCACTGTGCAGGAGAATCCGTATAGGTGTTCGACTGTTCGAACCATAATGCTTGAGAAATAGTAAGCAAACGCCGTATTTACATATATGCCACTGTGCAGGAGAATCCGTATAGGTTTTCGACTGTTCGAACCCTAATGCGTGAGAAATGATCGGTAAACGTCGTATTTACGTATCTGCCATTGTGCAGGAGAATCCGTTTAGGTGTTCGAGTGTTCGAACCCTAATGCCTGGGAAATGGTAAGTAACGCCGTATTTACATATCTGCCACTGTGCAGGAGAATCCGTATAGGTGTTCGAGTGTTCGAACCCTAATGCGTGAGAAATGGAAAGTAAACGCCGTATTTACTTATTTGCCACTGTGCAGGAGAATCTGTATAGGTGTTCGAGTGTTCGAACCCAAATGCGTGAGAAATGGTCGGTAAACGTCGTATTTACGTATCTTCCATTGTGCAGGAGAATCCGTTTAGGTGTTCGAGTGTTCGAACCCTAATGCCAGGGATATGGTAAGTAACGCCGTATTTACATATCTGCCACTGTGCAGGAGAATCCGTATAGGTGTTCGAGTGTTCGAACCCTAATGCGTGGGAAATGGTAAGTAAACGCCGTATTTACATATCTGCCACTGTGCAGGAGAATCCCTATAGGTGTTCGAGTGTTCGAACCCTAATGCGTGAGAAATGGTAAGAAAACGCCGTATTTACATATCTGCCACTGTGCAGGAGAATCCGTATAGGTGTTCGACTGTTCGAACGCTAATGCGTGAGAAATGGAAAGTAAACGCCGTGTTTACATATCTGCCACTGTGCGGGAGAATACGTATAGGTGTTCGAGAGTTCGAACCCTAATGCCTGAGAAATGGTAAGTAACGCCGTATTTACATATCTGCCACTGTGCAGGAGAATCCGTATAGGTGTTCGAGTGTTCGAACCCTAAGGCGTGAGAAATGTAAGTAGACACCGTATTTACATATCTGCCACTGTGCAGGAGAATCCGTATGGGTGTTCGAGTGTTCGAACCCTAATGCGTGAGACATGGTAAGTAAACGCCGTATTTACATATCTGCCACTGTGCAGGAGAATCCGTATAGGTGTTCGAGTGTTCGAACACTAACGCGTGAGAAATGGTCGGTAAACGTCGTATTTACGTATCTGCCACTGTGCAGGAGAATCCGTTTAGGTGTTCGAGTGTTCGAACCCTAATGCCTGAGAAATGGTAAGTAACGCCGTATTTACATATCTGCCACTGTGCAGGAGAATCCGTATACGTGTTCGAGTGTTCGAACCCTAATGCGTGAGAAATGGTAAGTAGACGCCGTATTTACATATCTGCCACTGTGGAGGAGAATCCGTTTGGGTGTTCGAGTGTTCGAACCCTAATGCGTGAGAAATGGAAAGTAAACGTCGTATTTACATATCTGCCACTGTGCGGGAGAATCCGTATAGGTGTTCGAGAGTTCGAACCCTAATGCCTGAGAAATGCTAAGTTACGCCGTATTTACATATCTGCCACTGTGCAGGAGAATCCGTATAGCTGTTCGAGTGTTCGAATCCTAATGCGTGATAAATGGTAAGTAGATGCCGTATTTACATATCTGCCACTGTGCAGGAGAATCCGTATCGGTGTTCGAGTGTTCGAACCGTAATGCGTGAGAAATGGTCGGTAAACGTCGTATTTACGTATCTGCCACTGTGCAGGAGAATCCGTTTAGTTGTTCGAGTGTTCGAACCCTAATGCCTGAGAAATGGTAAGTAACGCCGTATTTACATATTTGCCACTGTGCAGGAGAATTCGTATAGGTGTTCGAGTGTTCGAACCCCTAATGCGTGGGAAATGGTAAGTAAACGCCGTATTTACATATCTGCCACTGTGCAGGAGAATCCGTATAGGTGTTCGAGTGTTCGAACCATAATGCGTGAGAAATGGTAAGAAAACGCCGTATTTACATATATGCCACTGTGCAGGAGAATCCGTATAGGTGTTCGACTGTTCGAACCCTAATGCGTGAGAAATGGAAAGTAACGTCGTATTTACATATCTGCCACTGTGCGGGAGAATCCGTATAGGTGTTCGAGAGTTTGAACCCTAATGCCTGAGAAATGGTATGTAACGCCGTATTTACATATCTGCCACTGTGCAGGAGAATCCGTATAGGTGTTCGAGTGTTCGAACCCTAATGCGTGAGAAATGGTAAGTAGACTCCGTATTTACATATCTGCCACTGTGCAGGAGACTCCGTATGGTCGTTCGAGTGTTCGAACCCTAATGCGTGAGAAATGGAAAGTAAACGCCGTATTTACATATCTGCCACTGTGCGGGAGAATCCGTATAGGTGTTCGAGAGTTCGACCCTAATGCCTGAGAAATGGTAAGTAACGCCGTATTTACATATCTGCCACTGTGCAGGAGAATCCGTTTAGTTGTTCGAGTGTTCGAACCCTAATGCCTGAGAAATGGTAAGTAACGCCGTATTTTCATATTTGCCACTGTGCAGGAGAATCCGTATAGGTGTTCGAATGTTCGAACCCTAATGCGTGAGAAATGCAAAGTAAACGCCGTATTTACATATCTGCCACTGTACGGGAGAATCCGTATAGGTGTTCGAGAGTTCGAACCCTAATGCCTGAGAAATGGTAAGTTACGCCGTATTTACATATCTGCCACTGTGCAGGAGAATCCGTATAGGTGTTCGAGTGTTCGACCCTAATGCGTGAGAAATGGTAAGTAGACGCCGTATTTACATATCTGCCACTGTGGAGGAGAATCCGTATGGATGTTCGAGTGTTCGAACCTAATGCGTGAGAAATGGTAAGTAAACGCCATATTTACATATCTGCCACTGTGCAGGAGAATCCGTATAGGTGTTCGAGTGTTCGAACCCTAATGCGTCAGAAATGGTCGGTAAACGTCGTATTTACGTATCTGCCACTGTGCAGGAGAATCCGTTTAGTTGTTCGAGTGTTCGAACCCTAATGCCTGAGAAATGGTAAGTAACGCCGTATTTACATATTTGCCACTGTGCAGGAGAATCCGTATAGGTGTTCGAGTGTTCGAACCCTAATGCGTGAGAAATGGTAAGTAAACGCCGTATTTACATATCTGCGACTGTGCAGGAGAATCACTATAGGTGTTCGAGTGTTCGAACCCTGACGCGTGAGAAATGGTAAGAAAACGCCGTATTTGCATATCTGCCACTGTGCAGGAGAATCCGTATAGGTGTTCGACTGTTCGAACCATAATGCATGAGAAATGGTAAGCAAACGCCGTGTTTACATATATGTCACTGTGCAGTAGAATCCGTATAGGTGTTCGACTGTTCGAACCCTAATGCGTGAGAAATGGAAAGTAAACGCCGTATTTACATATCTGCCACTGTGCGGGAGAATCCGTCTAGGTGTTCGAGAGTTCGAACCCTAATGCCTGAGAAATGGTAAGTAACGCCGTATTTACATATCTGCCACTGTTTAGGAGAATCCGTATAGGTGTTCGAGTGTTCGAACCCTAATGCGTGAGAAATGGTAAGTAGACGCCGTATTTACATATCTGCCACTGTGGAGGAGAATCCGTATGGGTGTTCGAGTGTTCGAACCCTAATGCGTGAGAAATGGAAAGTAAACGCCGTATTTACATATCTGCCACTGTGCGGGAGAATCCGTATAGGTGTTCGAGAGTTCGAACCCTAATGCCTGAGAAATGGTAAGTTACGCCGTATTTACATATCTGCCACTGCGCAGGAGAATTCTTATAGGTGTTCGAGTGTTCGAACACTAACGCGTGAGAAATGGTCGGTAAACGTCGTATTTACGTATCTGCCACTGTGCAGGAGAATCCGTTTAGGTGTTCGAGTGTTCGAACCCTAATGCCTGAGAAATGGTAAGTAACGCCGTATTTACATATCTGCCACTGTGCAGGAGAATCCGTATACGTGTTCGAGTGTTCGAACCCTAATGCGTGAGAAATGGTAAGTAGACGCCGTATTTACATATCTGCCACTGTGGAGGAGAATCCGTTTGGGTGTTCGAGTGTTCGAACCCTAATGCGTGAGAAATGGAAAGTAAACGCCGTATTTACATATCTGCCACTGTGCGGGAGAATTCGTATAGGTGTTCGAGAGTTCGAACCCTAATGCCTGAGAAATGCTAAGTTACGCCGAATTTACATATCTGCCACTGTGCAGGAGAATCCGTATAGGTGTTCGAGTGTTCGAATACTAATGCGTGAGAAATGGTAAGTAGACGCCGTATTTACATATCTGCCACTGTGCAGGAGAATCCGTATCGGTGTTCGAGTGTTCGAACCGTAATGCGTGAGAAATGGTCGGTAAACGTCGTATTTACGTATCTGCCACTGTGCAGGAGAATCCGTTTAGTTGTTCGAGTGTTCGAACCCTAATGCCTGAGAAATGGTAAGTAACGCCGTATTTACATATTTGCCACTGTGCAGGAGAATCCGTAGAGGTGTTCGAGTGTTCGAACCCTAATGCGTGGGAAATGGTAAGTAAACGCCGTATTTACATATCTGCCACTGTGCAGGAGAATCCGTCTAGGTGTTCGAGTGTTCGAACCATAATGCGTGAGAAATGGTAAGAAAACGAAGTATTTACATATATGCCACCGTGCAGGAGAATCCGTATAGTTGTTCGACTGTTCGAACCCTAATGCGTGAGAAATGGAAAGTAAACGTCGTATTTACATATCTGCCACTGTGCGGGAGAATCCGTATAGGTGTTCGAGAGTTCGAACCCTAATGCCTGAGAAATGGTATGTAACGCCGTATTTACATATCTGCCACTGTGCAGGAGAATCCGTATAGGTGTTCGAGTGTTCGAACCCTAATGCGTGAGAAATGGTAAGTAGACGCCGTATTTACATATCTGCCACTGTGCAGGAGAATCCGTATGGGTGTTCGAGTGTTCGAACCCTAATGCGTGAGAAATGGAAAGTAAACGCCGTATTTACATATCTGCCACTGTGCGGGAGAATCCGTATAGGTGTTCGAGAGTTCGAACCCTAATGCCTGAGAAATGGTAAGTTACGCCATATTTACATATCTGCCACTGTGCAGGAGAATCCGTATAGGTGTTCGAGTGTTCCAACCCTAATGCGTGAGAAATGGTAAGTAGACGCCGTATTTACATATCAGCCACTGTGCAGGAGAATCCGTATGGGTGTTCGAGTGTTCGAACCCTAATGCGTGAGAAATGGAAAGTAAACGCCGTATTTACAAATCTGCCACTGTGCGGGAGAATCCGTATAGGTGTTCGAGAGTTCGACCCTAATGGCTGAGAAATGGTAAGTAACGCCGTATTTACATATCTGCCACTGTGCAGGAGAATCCGTTTAGTTGTTCGAGTGTTCGAACCCTAATGCCTGAGAAATGGTAAGTAACGCCGTATTTTAATATTTGCCACTGTGCAGGAGAATCCGTATAGGTGTTCGAATGTTCGATCCCTAATGCGTGAGAAATGCAAAGTAAACGCCGTATTTACATATCTGCCACTGTACGGGAGAATCCGTATAGGTGTTCGAGAGTTCGAACCCTAATGCCTGAGAAATGGTAAGTTACGCCGTATTTACATATCTGCCACTGTGCAGGAGAATCCGTATAGGTGTTCGAGTGTTCGACCCTAATGCGTGAGAAATGGTAAGTAGACGCCGTATTTACATATCTGCCACTGTGGAGGAGAATCCGTATGGATGTTCGAGTGTTCGAACCTAATGCGTGAGAAATGGTAAGTAAACGCCATATTTACATATCTGCCACTGTGCAGGAGAATCCGTATAGGTGTTCGAGTGTTCGAACCCTAATGCGTCAGAAATGGTCGGTAAACGTCGTATTTACGTATCTGCCACTGTGCAGGAGAATCCGTTTAGTTGTTCGAGTGTTCGAACCCTAATGCCTGAGAAATGGTAAGTAACGCCGTATTTACATATTTGCCACTGTGCAGGAGAATCCGTATAGGTGTTCGAGTGTTCGAACCCTAATGCGTGAGAAATGGTAAGTAAACGCCGTATTTACATATCTGCGACTGTGCAGGAGAATCACTATAGGTGTTCGAGTGTTCGAACCCTGACGCGTGAGAAATGGTAAGAAAACGCCGTATTTGCATATCTGCCACTGTGCAGGAGAATCCGTATAGGTGTTCGACTGTTCGAACCATAATGCATGAGAAATGGTAAGCAAACGCCGTGTTTACATATATGTCACTGTGCAGTAGAATCCGTATAGGTGTTCGACTGTTCGAACCCTAATGCGTGAGAAATGGAAAGTAAACGCCGTATTTACATATCTGCCACTGTGCGGGAGAATCCGTCTAGGTGTTCGAGAGTTCGAACCCTAATGCCTGAGAAATGGTAAGTAACGCCGTATTTACATATCTGCCACTGTTTAGGAGAATCCGTATAGGTGTTCGAGTGTTCGAACCCTAATGCGTGAGAAATGGTAAGTAGACGCCGTATTTACATATCTGCCACTGTGGAGGAGAATCCGTATGGGTGTTCGAGTGTTCGAACCGTAATGCGTGAGAAATGGAAAGTAAACGCCGTATTTACATATCTGCCACTGTGCGGGAGAATCCGTGTAGGTGTTCGAGTGTTCGAACCCTAATGCCTGAGAAATGGTACGTTACGCCGTATTTACATATCTGCCACTGCGCAGGAGAATCCTTATAGGTGTTCGAGTATTCGAACCCTAATGCGTGATAAATGGTAAGTAGACGCCGTATTTACATATCTGCCACTGTGCAGGAGAATCCGTATGGGTGTTCGAGTGTTCGAACCCTAATGCGTGAGAAATGGTAAGTAAACGCCGTATTTACATATCTGCCACTGTGCAGGAGAATCCGTATAGGTGTTCGAGTGTTCGAACCGTAATGCGTGAGAAATGGTCGGTAAACGTCGTATTTACATAT
Source organism: Camellia granthamiana (assembly GCA_036172215.1). Taxonomy (NCBI): domain Eukaryota; kingdom Viridiplantae; phylum Streptophyta; class Magnoliopsida; order Ericales; family Theaceae; genus Camellia; species Camellia granthamiana. The sequence continues at coordinate 38,271 of JAXFYN010000750.1, read as the reverse complement.
TTGCCACTGTCCAGGAGAATCCGTTTAGTTGTTCGAGTGTTCGAACCGTAATGCCTGAGAAATGGTAAGTAACGCCGTATTTACATATTTGCCACTGTGCAGGAGAATCCGTATAGGTGTTCGAGTGTTCGAACCATAATGCGTGAGAAATGGTAAGAAAATGCCGTATTTACATATATGCCACTGTGCAGGAGAATCCGTATAGGTGTTCGACTGTTCGAACCCTAATGCGTGAGAAATGGAAAGTAAACGTCGTATTTACATATCCGCCACTGTGCGGGAGAATCCGTATAGGTGTTCGAGAGTTCGAACCCTAATGCCTGAGAAATGGTATGTAACGCCGTATTTACATATCTGCCACTGTGCAGGAGAATCCGTATAGGTGTTCGAGTGTTCGAACCCTAATGCGTGAGAAATGGTAAGTAGACGCCGTATTTACATATCTGCCACTGTGCAGGAGAATCCGTATGGGTGTTCGAGTGTTCGAACCCTAATGCGTGAGAAATGGAAAATAAACGCCGTATTTACATATCTGCCACTGTGCGGGAGAATCCGTATAGGTGTTCGAGAGTTCGAACCCTAATGCCTGAGAAATGGTAAGTTACGCCATATTTACATATCTGCCACTGTGCAGGAGAATCCGTATAGGTGTTCGAGTGTTCGAATCCTAATGCGTGAGAAATGGTAAGTAGACGCCGTATTTACATATCAGCCACTGTGCAGGAGAATCCGTATGGGTGTTCGAGTGTTCGAACCCTAATGCGTGAGAAATGGAAAGTAAACGCCGTATTTACAAATCTGCCACTGTGCGGGAGAATCCGTATAGGTGTTCGAGAGTTCGACCCTAATGGCTGAGAAATGGTAAGTAACGCCGTATTTACATATCTGCCACTGTGCAGGAGAATCTGTTTAGTTGTTCGAGTGTTCGAACCCTAATGCCTGAGAAATGGTAAGTAACGCCGTATTTTCATATTTGCCACTGTGCAGGAGAATCCGTATAGGTGTTCGACTGTTCGAACCCTAATGCGTGAGAAATGCAAAGTAAACGCCGTATTTACATATCTGCCACTGTACGGGAGAATCCGTATAGGTGTTCGAGAGTTCGAACCCTAATGCCTGAGAAATGGTAAGTTACGCCGTATTTACATATCTGCCACTGTGCAGGAGAATCCGTATAGGTGTTCGAGTGTTCGACCCTAATGCGTGAGAAATGGTAAGTAGACGCCGTATTTACATATCTGCCACTGTGCAGGAGAATCCGTATAGGTGTTCGAGTGTTCGAACCCTAATGCGTCAGAAATGGTCGGTAAACGTCGTATTTACGTATCTGCCACTGTGCAGGAGAATCCGTTTAGTTGTTCGTGTGTTCGAACCCTAATGCCTGAGTAATGGTAAGTAACGCCGTATTTACATATTTGCCACTGTGCAGGAGAATCACTATAGGTGTTCGAGTGTTCGAACCCTGACGCGTGAGAAATGGTAAGAAAACGCCGTATTTACATATCTGCCACTGTGCAGGAGAATCCGTATAGGTGTTCGACTGTTCGAACCATAATGCATGAGAAATGGTAAGCAAACGCCGTGTTTACATATATGTCACTGTGCAGGAGAATCCGTATAGGTGTTCGACTGTTCGAACCCTAATGCGTGAGAAATGGAAAGTAAACGCCGTATTTACATATCTGCCACTGTGCGGGAGAATCCGTCTAGGTGTTCGAGAGTTCGAACCCTAATGCCTGAGAAATGGTAAGTAACGCCATATTTACATATCTGCCACTGTTTAGGAGAATCCGTATAGGTGTTCGAGTGTTCGAACCCTAATGCGTGAGAAATGGTAAGTAGACGCCGTATTTACATATCTGCCACTGTGGAGAAGAATCCGTATGGGTGTTCGAGTGTTCGAACCCTAATGCGTGAGAAATGGAAAGTAAACGCCGTATTTACATATCTGCCACTGTGCGGGAGAATCCGTATAGGTGTTCGAGTGTTCGAACCCTAATGCCTGAGAAATGGTACGTTACGCCGTATTTACATATCTGCCACTGCGCAGGAGAATCGTTATAGGTGTTCTAGTGTTCGAACCCTAATGCGTGATAAATGGTAAGTAGACGCCGTATTTACATATCTGCCACTGTGCAGGAGAATCCGTATGGGTGTTCGAGTGTTCGAACCCTAATGCGTGTCAAATGGTAAGTAAACGCCGTATTTACATATCTGCCACTGTGCAGGAGAATCCGTATAGGTGTTCGAGTGTTCGAACCATAATGCGTGAGAAATGGTAAGCAAACGCCGTGTTTACATATATGTCACTGTGCAGGAGAATCCGTATAGGTGTTCGACTGTTCGAACCCTAATGCGTGAGAAATGGAAAGTAAACGCCGTATTTACATATCTGCCGCTGTGCGGGAGAATCCGTATAGGTGTTCGAGAGTTCGAACCCTAATGCGTGAGAAATGGCAAGTAGACACCGTATTTACATATCTGCCACTGTGGAGGAGAATCCGTATGGGTGTTCGAGTGTTCGAACCCTAATGCGTGAGAAATGGAAAGTAAACGCCGTATTTACATATCTGCCACTGTGCGGGAGAATCCGTATAGGTGTTCGAGAGTTCGAACCCTAATGCCTGAGAAATGGTAAGTTACGCCGTATTTACATATCTGCCACTGTGCAGGAGCATCCGTATAGGTGTTCGAGTGTTCGAACCCTAATGCGTGAGAAATGGTAAGTAGACGCCGTATTTACATATCTTCCACTTTGCAGGAGAATCCGTATGGGTGTTCGAGTGTTCGAACCCTAATGCGTGAGAAAATGGTAAGTAAATGCCGTATTTACATATCTGCCACTGTGCAGGAGAATCCGTATAGGTGTTCGAGTGTTCGAACCGTAATGCGTGAGAAATGGTCGGTAAACGTCATATTTACGTATCTGCTACTGTGCAGGAGAATCCGTTTAGTTGTTCGAGTGTTCGAACCCTAATGCCTGAGAAATGGTAAGTAACGCCGTATTTACATATTTGCCACTGTGCAGGAGAATCCGTATAGGTGTTCGAGTGTTCGAACCCTAATGCGTGGGAAATGGTAAGTAAACGCCGTATTCACATATCTTCCACTGTGCAGGAGAATCCGTTTAGTTGTTCGAGTGTTCGAACCCTAATGCCTGAGAAATGGTAAGTAACGCCGTATTTACATATTTGCCACTGTGCAGGAGAATCCGTATAGGTATTCGAGTGTTCGAACCCTAATGCGTGAGAAATGGTAAGTAAACGCCTTATTTACATATCTGCCACTGTGCAGGAGAATCACTATAGGTGTTCGAGTGTTCAAACCCTAACGCGTGAGAAATTGTAAGAAAACGCCGTATTTACATATCTGCCACTGTGCAGGAGAATCCGTATAGGTGTTCGACAGTTCGAACCATAATGCATGAGAAATCGTAAGCAAACGCCGTGTTTACATATATGTCACTGTGCAGGAGAATCCGTATAGGTGTTCGACTGTTCGAACCCTAATGCGTGAGAAAATGAAAGTAAACGCCATATTTACATATCTGCCACTGTGCGGGAGAATCTGTCTAGGTGTTCGAGAGTTCGAACCCTAATGCCTGAGAAATGGTAAGTAACGCCGTATTTACATATCTGCCACTGTACAGGAGAATCCGTATAGGTGTTCGAGTGTTCGAACCCTAATGCGTGAGAAATGGTAAGTAGACGCCGTATTTACATATCTGCCACTGTGGAGGAGAATCCGTATGGGTGTTCGAGTGTTCGAACCCTAATGCGTGAGAAATGGAAAGTAAACGCCGTATTTACATATCTGCCACTGTGCGGGAGAATCCATATAGGTGTTCGAGAGTTCGAACCCTAATGCCTGAGAAATGGTAAGTTACGCCGTATTTACATATCTGCCACTGCGCAGGAGAATCCTTATAGGTGTTCGAGTGTTCGAACCCTAATGCGTAATAAATGGTAAGTAGACGCCGTATTTACATATCTGCCACTGTGCAGGAGAATCCGTATGGGTGTTCGAGTGTTCGAACCCTAATGCGTGAGAAATGGTAAGTAAACGCCGTATTTACATATCTGCCACTGTGCAGGAGAATCCGTATAGGTGTTCGAGTGTTCGAACCGTAATGCGTGAGAAATGGTCGGTAAACGTCGTATTTACGTATCTGCCACTGTCCAGGAGAATCCGTTTAGTTGTTCGAGTGTTCGAACCGTAATGCCTGAGAAATGGAAAGTAACGCCGTATTTACATATTTGCCACTGTGCAGGAGAATCCGTATAGGTGTTCGAGTGTTCGAACCCTAATGCTTGTGAAATGGTAAGTAAACGCCGTATTTACATATATGCCACTGTGCAGGAGAATCCGTATAGGTGTTCGAGTGTTCGAACCATAATGCGCGAGAAATGGAAAGAAAACGCCGTATTTACATATCTGCCACTGTGCAGGAGAATCCGTATAGGTGTTCGACTGTTCGAACCCTAATGCGTGAGAAATGCAAAGTAAACGCCGTATTTACATATCTGCCACTGTGCATGAGAATCCGTATAGGTGTTCGAGTGTTCGAACCCTAATGCCTGAGAAATGGTAAGTTACGCCGTATTTACATATCTGCCACTGTGCAGGAGAATCCGTTTAGTTGTTCGAGTGTTCGAACCCTAATGCGTGAGAAATGGTAAGTAGACGCCGTATTTACATATCTGCCACTGTGCAGGAGAATCCGTATGGGTGTTCGAGTGTTCGAATCCTAATGCGTGAGAAATGGTAAGTAAACGCCGTATTTACATATCTGCCACTGTGCAGGAGAATCCATATAGGTGTTCGAGTGTTCGAACCCTAATGCGTGAGAAATGGTCGGTAAACATCGTATTTACGTATCTGCCACTGTGCAAGAGAATCCGTTTAGTTTTTCGAGTGTTCGAACCGTAATGCCTGAGAAATGGTAAGTAACGCCGTATTTACATATTTGCCACTGTGCAGGAGAATCCGTATAGGTGTTCGAGTGTTCGAACCCTAATGCATGTGAAATGGTAAGTAAACGCCGTATTTACATATCTGCCACTGTGCAGGAGAATCCGTATAGGTGTTCGAGTGTTCGAACCATAATGCGTGAGAAATGGTAAGAAAACGCCGTATTTACATATATGCCACTGAGCAGGAGAATCCGTATAGTTGTTCGACTGTTCGAACCCTAATGCGTGAGAAATGCAAAGTAAACGCCGTATTTACATATCTGCCACTGTGCGGGAGAATCCGTATAGGTGTTCGAGAGTTCGAACCCTAATGCCTGAGAAATGGTAAGTTACGCCGTATTTACATATCTGCCACTGTGCAGGAAAATCCGTATAGGTGTTCGAGTGTTCGAACCCTAATGCGTGAGAAATGGTAAGTAGACGCCGTATTTACATATCTGCCACTGTGCAGGAGAATCCGTATGGGTGTTCGAGTGTTCGAACCCTAATGCGTGAGAAATGGTAAGTAAACGCCGTATTTACATATCTGCCACTGTGCAGGAGAATCCATATAGGTGTTCGAGTGTTCGAACACTAATGCATGAGAAATGGTCGGTAAACATCGTATTTACGTATCTGCCACTGTGCAAGAGAATCCGTTTAGTTGTTCGAGTGTTCGAACCCTAATGCCTGAGAAATGGTAAGTAACGCCGTATTTACATATTTGCCACTGTGCAGGAGAATCCGTATAGGTGTTCGAGTGTTCGAACCATAATGCGTGAGAAATGGTAAGTAAACGCCGTACTTACATATCTGCCACTGTGCAGGAGAATCCCTGTAGGTATTCGAGTGTTCGAACCCTAACGCGTGAGAAATGGTAAGAAAACGCCGTATTTACATATCTGCCACTGTGCAGGAGAATCCGTATAGGTGTTCGACTGTTCGAACCATAATGCATGAGAAATGGTAAGCAAACGCCGTGTTTACATATATGTCACTGTGCAGGAGAATCCGTATAGTTGTTCGACTGTTCGAACCCTAATGCGTGAGAAAATGAAAGTAAACACCGTATTTACATATCTGCCACTGTGCGGGAGAATCCGTCTAGGTGTTCGAGAGTTCGAACCCTAATGCCTGAGAAATGGTAAGTAACGCCGTATTTACATATCTGCCACTGTGCAGGAGAATCCGTATAGGTGTTCGAGTGTTCGAACCCTAATGCGTGAGAAATGGTAAGTAGACGCCGTATTTACATATCTGCCACTGTGGAGGAGAATCCGTATGGGTGTTCGAGTGTTCGAACCCTAATGCGTGAGAAATGGAAAGTAAACGCCGTATTTACATATCTGCCACTGTGCGGGAGAATCCATATAGGTGTTCGAGGGTTCGAACCCTAATGCCTGAGAAATGGTAAGTTACGCCGTATTTACATATCTGCCACTGCGCAGGAGAATCCTTATAGGTGTTCGAGTGTTCGAACCCTAATGCGTAATAAATGGTAAGTAGACGCCGTATTTACATATCTGCCACTGTGCAGGAGAATCCGTATGGGTGTTCGAGTGTTCGAACCCTAATGCGTGAGAAATGGTAAGTAAACGCCGTATTTACATATCTGCCACTGTGCAGGAGAATCCGTATAGGTGTTCGAGTGTTCGAACCGTAATGCGTGAGAAATGGTCGGTAAACGTCGTATTTACGTATCTGCCACTGTCCAGGAGAATCCGTTTAGTTGTTCGAGTGTTCGAACCGTAATGCCTGAGAAATGGTAAGTAACGCCGTATTTAAATATTTGCCACTGTGCAGGAGAATCCGTATAGGTGTTCGAGTGTTCGAACCCTAATGCGTGTGAAATGGTAAGTAAACGCCGTATTTACATATCTGCCACTGTGCAGGAGAATCCGTATAGGTGTTCGAGTGTTCGAACCATAATGCGTGAGAAATGGTAAGAAAACGCCGTATTTACATATATGCCACTGTGCAGGAGAATCCGTATAGGTGTTCGACTGTTCGAACCCTAATGCGTGAGAAATGCAAAGTAAACGCCGTATTTACATATCTGCCACTGTGCGGGAGAATCCGTATAGGTGTTCGAGAGTTCGAACCCTAATGCCTGAGAAATGGTAAGTTACGCCGTATTTACATATCTGCCACTGTGCAGGAAAATCCGTATAGGTGTTCGAGTGTTCGAACCCTAATGCGTGAGAAATGGTAAGTAGACGCCGTATTTACATATCTGCCACTGTGCAGGAGAATCCGTATGGGTGTTCGAGTGTTCGAACCCTAATGCGTGAGAAATGGTAAGTAAACGCCGTATTTACATATCTGCCACTGTGCAGGAGAATCCATATAGGTGTTCGAGTGTTCGAACCCTAATGCGTGAGAAATGGTCGGTAAACATCGTATTTACGTATCTGCCACTGTGCAAGAGAATCCGTTTAGTTGTTCGAGTGTTCGAACCCTAATGCCTGAGAAATGGTAAGTAACGCCGTATTTACATATTTGCCACTGTGCAGGAGAATCCGTATAGGTGTTCGAGTCCTAATGCGTGAGAAATGGTAAGTAAACGCCGTACTTACATATCTGCCACTGTGCAGGAGAATCCCTGTAGGTATTCGAGTGTTCGAACCCTAACGCGTGAGAAATGGTAAGAAAACGCCGTATTTACATATCTGCCACTGTGCAGGAGAATCCGTATAGGTGTTCGACTGTTCGAACCATAATGCATGAGAAATGCTAAGCAAACGCCGTGTTTACATATATGTCACTGTGCAGGAGAATCCGTATAGGTGTTCGACTGTTTGAACCCTAATGCGTGAGAAATGGAAAGTAAGCGCCGTATTTACATATCTGCCACTGTGCGGGAGAATCCGTATAGGTGTTCGAGAGTTCGAACCCTAATGCCTGAGAAATGGTAAGTAACGCCGTATTTACATATCTGCCACTGTCCAGGAGAATCCGTATAGGTGTTCGAGTGTTCGAACCCTAATGCGTGAAAAATGGTAAGTACACACCGTATTTACATATCTGCCACTGTGGAGGAGAATCCGTATGGGTGTTCGAGTGTTCGAACCCTAATGCGTGAGAAATGGAAAGTAAACGCCGTATTTACATATCTGCCACTGTGCGGGAGAATCCGTATAGGTGTTCGAGAGTTCGAACCCTAATGCCTGAGAAATGGTAAGTTACGCCGTATTTACATATCTGCCACTGTGCAGGAGAATCCGTATAGGTGTTCGAGTGTTCGAACCCTAATGCGTGAGAAATGGTAAGTAGACGCCGTATTTACATATCTGCCACTGTGCAGGAGAATCCGTATGGGTGTTCGAGTGTTCGAACCCTAATGCGTGAGAAATGGTAAGTAAACGCCGTATTTACATATCTGCCACTGTGCAGGAGAATCCGTATAGGTGTTCGAGTGTTCGAACCGTAATGCGTGAGAAATGGTCGGTAAACGTCATATTTACGTATCTGCCACTGTGCAGGAGAATCCGATTAGTTGTTCGAGTGTTCGAACCCTAATGCCTGAGAAATGGTAAGTAACGCCGTATTTACATATTTGCCACTGTGCAGGAGAATCCGTATAGGTGTTCGAGTGTTCGAACCCTAATGCGCGGGAAATGGTAAGTAAACGCCGTATTTACATATCTGCCACTGTGCAGGAGAATCCGTTTACTTGTTCGAGTGTTCGAACCCTAATGCCTGAGAAATGGTAAGTAACGCCGTATTTACATATTTGCCACTGTGCAGGAGAATCCGTATAGGTGTTCGAGTGTTCGAACCCTAATGCGTGAGAAACGGTAAGTAAACGCCGTACTTACATATCCGCCACTGTGCAGGAGAATCCCTGTAGGTATTCGAGTGTTCGAACCCTAACGCGTGAGAAATGGTAAGAAAACGCCGTATTTACATATCTGCCACTGTGCAGGAGAATCCGTATAGGTGTTCGACTGTTCGAACCATAATGCATGAGAAATGGTAAGCAAACGCCGTGTTTACATATATGTCACTGTGCAGGAGAATCCGTATAGGTGTTCGACTGTTCGAACCCTAATGCGTGAGAAATGGAAAGTAAACGCCGTATTTACATATCTGCCACTGTGCGGGAGAATCCGTATAGGTGTTCGAGAGTTCGAACCCTAATGCCTGAGAAATGGTAAGTAACGCCGTATTTACATATCTGCCACTGTCCAGGAGAATCCGTATAGGTGTTCGAGTGTTCGAACCCTAATGCGTGAGAAATGGTAAGTAGACACCGTATTTACATATCTGCCACTGTGGAGGAGAATCCGTATGGGTGTTCGAGTGTTCGAACCCTAATGCGTGAGAAATGGAAAGTAAACGCCGTATTTACATATCTGCCACTGTGCGGGAGAATCCGTATAGGTGTTCGAGAGTTCGAACCCTAATGCCTGAGAAATGGTAAGTTACGCCGTATTTACATATCTGCCACTGTGCAGGAGAATCCGTATAGGTGTTCGAGTGTTCGAACCCTAATGCGTGAGAAATGGTAAGTAGACGCCGTATTTACATATCTGCCACTGTGCAGGAGAATCCGTATCGGTGTTCGAGTGTTCGAACCCTAATGCGTGAGAAATGGTAAGTAAACGCCGTATTTACATATCTGCCACTGTGCAGGAGAATCCGTATAGGTGTTCGAGTGTTCGAACCGTAATGCGTGAGAAATGGTCGGTAAACGTCATATTTACGTATCTGCCACTGTGCAGGAGAATCCGTTTAGTTGTTCGAGTGTTCGAACCCTAATGCCTGAGAAATGGTAAGTAACGCCGTATTTACATATTTGCCACTGTGCAGGAGAATCCGTATAGGTGTTCGAGTGTTCGAACCCTAATGCGTGAGAAATGGTAAGTAAACGCCGTACTTACATATCCGCCACTGTGCAGGAGAATCCCTGTAGGTAGTCGAGTGTTCGAACCCTAACGCGTGAGAAATGGTAAGAAAACGCCGTATTTACATATCTGCCACTGTGCAGGAGAATCCGTATAGGTGTTCGACTGTTCGAACCATAATGCATGAGAAATGGTAAGCAAACGCCGTGTTTACATATATGTCACTGTGCAGGAGAATCCGTATAGGTGTTCGACTGTTCGAACCCTAATGCGTGAGAAATGGAAAGTAAACGCCGTATTTACATATCTGCCACTGTGCGGGAGAATCCGTATAGGTGTTCGAGAGTTCGAACCCTAATGCCTGAGAAATGGTAAGTTACGCCGTATTTACATATCTGCCACTGTGCAGGAGAATCCGTATAGGTGTTCGAGTGTTCGAACCCTAATGCGTGAGAAATGGTAAGTAGACGCCGTATTTACATATCTGCCACTGTGCAGGAGAATCCGTATGGGTGTTCGAGTGTTCGAACCCTAATGCGTGAGAAATGGTAAGTAAACGCCGTATTTACATATCTGCCACGGTGCAGGAGAATCCGTATAGGTGTTCGAGTGTTCGAACCCTAATGCGTGAGAAATGGTCGGTAAACGTCGTATTTATGTATCTGCCACTGTGCAGGAGAATCCGTTTATTTGTTCGAGTGTTCGAACCCTAATGCCTGAGAAATGGTAAGTAACGCCGTATTTACGTATTTGCCACTGTGCAGGAGAATCCGTATAGGTGTTCGAGTGTTCGAACCCTAATGCGTGAGAAATGGTAAGTAAACGCCGTATTTACATATCTACCACTGTGCAGGAGAATCCCTATAGGTGTCCGACTGTTCGAACCCTAATGCGTGAGAAATGGTAAGAAAACGCCGTATTTACATATCTGTCACTGTGCAGGAGAATCCGTATAGGTGTTCGACTGTTCGAACCATAATGCATGAGAAATGGTAAGCAAACGCCGTATTTACATATATGTCACTGTGCAGGAGAATCCGTATAGGTGTTCGACTGTTCGAACCCTAATGCGTGAGAAATGGAAAGTAAACGCCGTATTTACATATCTGCCACTGTGCGGGAGAATCCGTATAGGTGTTCGAGAGTTCGAACCCTAATGCCTGAGAAATGGTAAGTAACGCCGTATTTACATATCTGCCACTGTGCCGGAGAATCCGTATAGGTGTTCGAGTGTTCGAACCCTAATGTGTGAGAAATGGTAAGTAGCGCCGTATTTACATATCTGCCACTGTGCAGGAGAATCCGTATTGGTGTTCGAGTGTCCGAACCCTAATGCGTGAGAAATGGTCGGTAAACGTCGTATTTACGTATCTGCCACTGTGCAGGAGAATCCGTTTAGGTGTTCGAGTGTTCGAACCCTAATGCGTGAGAAATGGTAAGTAGACGCCGTATTTACATATCTGCCACTGTGCAGGAGAATCCGTGTGGGTGTTCGAGTGTTCGAACCCTAATGCGTGAGAAATGGAAAGTAAACGCCGTATTTACATATCTGCCACTGTGCGGGAGAATCTGTATAGGTGTTCGAGAGTTCGAACCCTAATGCCTGAGAAATGGTAAGTTACGCCGTATTTACATATCTGCCACTGTGCAGGAGAATCCGTATAGGTGTTCGAGTGTTCGAACCCTAATGCGTGAGAAATGGTAAGTAGACGCCGTATTTACATATCTGCCACTGTGCAGGAGAATCCGTATGGGTGTTCGAGTGTTCGAACTCTAATGCGTGAGAAATGGAAAGTAAACGCCGTATTTACATATCTGCCACTGTGCAGGAGAATCCGTATAGGTGTTCGAGTGTTAGAACCCTAATGCGTGAGAAATGGTCGGTAAACGTCGTATTTATGTATCTGCCACTGTGCAGGAGAATCCGTTTATTTGTTCGAGTGTTCGAACCCTAATGCCTGAGAAATGGTAAGTAACGCCGTATTTACATATTTGCCACTGTGCAGGAGAATCCGTATAGGTGTTCGAGTGTTCGAACCCTAATGCGTGAGAAACGGTAAGTAAACGCCGTACTTACATATCCGCCACTGTGCAGGAGAATCCCTGTAGGTATTCGAGTGTTCGAACCCTAACGCGTGAGAAATGGTAAGAAAACGCCGTATTTACATATCTGCCACTGTGCAGGAGAATCCGTATAGGTGTTCGACTGTTCGAACCATAATGCATGAGAAATGGTAAGCAAACGCCGTGTTTACATATATGTCACTGTGCAGGAGAATCCGTATAGGTGTTCGACTGTTCGAACCCTAATGCGTGAGAAATGGAAAGTAAACGCCGTATTTACATATCTGCCACTGTGCGGGAGAATCCGTATAGGTGTTCGAGAGTTCGAACCCTAATGCCTGAGAAATGGTAAGTAACGCCGTATTTACATATCTGCCACTGTGTCGGAGAATCCGTATAGGTGTTCGAGTGTTCGAACCCCAATGCGTGAGAAATGGTAAGTAGCGCCGTATTTACATATCTGCCACTGTGCAGGAGAATCCGTATTGGTGTTCGAGTGTTCGAACCCTAATGCGTGAGAAATGGTCGGTAAACGTCGTATTTACGTACCTGCCACTGTGCAGGAGAATCCGTTTAGGTGTTCGAGTGTTCGAACCCTAATGCGTGAGAAATGGTAAGTAGACGCCGTATTTACATATCTGCCACTGTGCAGGAGAATCCGTATGGGTGTTCGAGTGTTCGAACCCTAATGCGTGAGAAATGGAAAGTAAACGCCGTATTTACATATCTGCCACTGTGCGGGAGAATCCGTATAGGTGTTCGAGAGTTCGAACCCTAATGCCTGAGAAATGGTAAGTTACGCCGTATTTACATATCTGCCACTGTGCAGGAGAATCCGTATAGGTGTTCGAGTGTTCGAACCCTAATGCGTGAGAAATGGTAAGTAGACGCCGTATTTACATATCTGCCACTGTGCAGGAGAATCCGTATGGGTGTTCGAGTGTTCGAACCCTAATGCGTGAGAAATGGAAAGTAAACGCCGTATTAACATATCTGCCACTGTGCAGGAGAATCCGTATAGGTGTTCGAGTGTTCGAACCCTAATGCGTGAGAAATGGTCGATAAACGTCGTATTTATGTATCTGCCACTGTGCAGGAGAATCCGTTTATTTGTTCGAGTGTTCGAACCCTAATGCCTGAGAAATGGTAAGTAACGCCGTATTTACATATTTGCCACTGTGCAGGAGAATCCGTATAGGTGTTCGAGTGTTCGAACCCTAATGCGTGAGAAATGGTAAGTAAACGCCGTATTTACATATCTGCCACTGTGCAGGAGAATCCATGTAGGTGTTCGAGTGTTCGAACCCTAATGCGTGAGAAATGGTAAGAAAACGCCGTATTTACATATCTGCCACTGTGCCGGAGAATCCGTATAGGTGTTCGACTGTTCGAACCATAATGCATGAGAAATGGTAAGCAAACGCCGTATTTACATATATGTCACTGTGCAGGAGAATCCGTATAGGTGTCCGACTGTTCGAACCCTAATGCGTGAGAAATGGAAAGTAAACGCCGTATTTACATATCTGCCACTGTGCGGGAGAATCCGTATAGGTGTTCGAGAGTTCGAACCCTAATGCCTGAGAAATGGTAAGTAACGCCGTATTTACATATCTGCCACTGTGCCGGAGAATCCGTATAGGTGTTCGAGTGTTCGAACCCTAATGCGTGAGAAATGGTAAGTAGCGCCGTATTTTCATATCTGCCACTGTGCAGGAGAATCCGTATTGGTGTTCGAGTGTTCGAACCCTAATACGTGAGAAATGGTCGGTAAACGTCGTATTTACGTATCTGCCACTGTGCAGGAGAATCCGTTTAGGTGTTCGAGTGTTCGAACCCTAATGCCTGAGACATGGTAAGTAACGCCGCATTTACATATCTGCCACTGTGCAGGAGAATCCGTATAGCTGTTCGAGTGTTCGAACCCTAATGCGTGAGAAATGGTAAGTAAACGCCGTATTTACATATCTGCCACTGTGCAGGAGAATCCCTATAGGTGTTCGAGTGTTCGAACCCTAATGTGTGAGAAATGGTAAGAAAACGCCGTATTTACATATCTGCCACTATGCAGGAGAATCCGAATAGGTGTTCGACTGTTCGAACCATAATGCATGAGAAATAGTAAGCAAACGCCGTGTTTACATATATGCCACTGTGCAGGAGAATCCGTATAGGTGTTCGACTGTTCGAACCCTAATGCGTAAGAAATGGAAAGTAAACGCCGTATTTACATATCTGCCACTGTGCAGGAGAATCCGTATGGGTGTTCGAGTGTTCGAACCCTAATGCGTGAGAAATGGAAAGTAAACGCCATATTTACATATCTGCCACTGTGCGGGAGAATCCGTATAGGTGTTCGAGAGTTCGAACCCTAATGCCTAAGAAATGGTAAGTTTCGCCGTATTTACATATCTGCCACTGTGCAGGAGAATCCGTATGGGTGTTCGAGTGTTCGAACCCTAATGCGTGAGAAATGGTAAGCAAACGCCGTATTTACATATCTGCCACTGTGCAGGAGAATCCATATAGGTGTTCGAGTGTTCGAACCCTAATGTGTGAGAAATGGTAAGTAGACGCCGTATTTACATATCTGCCACTGTGCAGGAGAATCCGTATGGGTGTTTGAGTGTTCGAACCCTAATGCGTGAGAAATGGTAAGTAAACGCCGTATTTACATATCTGCCACTGTGCAGGAGAATCCGTATAGGTGTTCGAGTGTTCGAACCGTAATGCGTGAGAAATGGTCGGTAAACGTCGTATTTACGTATCTGCCACTGTGCAGGAGAATCCGTTTAGTAGTTCGAGTGTTCGAACCCTAATGCCTGAGAAATGGTAAGTAACGCCGTATTTACATATTTGCCACCGTGCAGGAGAATCCGTATAGGTGTTCGAGTGTTCGAACCCTAATGCGTGAGAAATGGTAAGTAAACGCCGTATTTACATATCTGCCACTGTGCAGGAGAATCCGTATAGGTGTTCGAGTGTTCGAACCATAATGCGTGAGAAATGGTAAGAAAACGCCGTATTTACATATATGCCACTGTGCAGAAGAATCCGTATAGGTGTTCGACTGTTCGAACCCTAATGCGTGAGAAATGGAAAGTAAACGCCGTATTTACATATCTGCCACTGTGCGGGAGAATCCGTATAGGTGTTCGAGAGTTCGAACCCTAATGCCTGAGAAATGGTATGTAATGCCGTATTTACATATCTGCCGCTGTGCGGGAGAATCCGTATAGGTGTTCGAGTGTTCGAACCCTAATGCGAGAGAAATGGTCGGTAAACGTCGTATTTACGTATCTGCCACTGTGCAGGAGAATCCGTTTAGGTGTTCGAGTGTTCGAACCCTAATGCCTGAGAAATGGTAAGTAACGCCGTATTTACATATCTGCCACTGTGCAGGAGAATCCGTATAGGTGTTCGAGTGTTCGAACCCTAATGCATGAGAAATGGTAAGAAAACGCCGTATTTACATATCTGCCACTGTGCAGGAGAATACGTATAGGTGTTCGACTGTTCGAACCATAATGCATGAGAAATGGTAAGCAAACGCCGTATTTACATATATGTCACTGTGCAGGAGAATCCGTATAGGTGTTCGACTGTTCGAACCCTAATGCGTGAGAAATGGAAAGTAAACGCCGTATTTACATATCTACCACTGTGCGGGAGAATCCGTATAGGTGTTCGAGAGTTCGAACCCTAATGCCTGAGAAATGGTAAGTAACGCCGTATTTACATATCTGCCACTGTGCCGGAGAATCCGTATAGGTGTTCGAGTGTTCGAACCCTAATGCGTGAGAAATGGTAAGTAGCGCCGTATTTACATATCTGCCACTGTGCAGGAGAATCCGTATTGGTGTTCGAGTGTTCGAACCCTAATGCGTGAGAAATGGTCGGTAAACGTCGTATTTACGTATCTGCCACTGTGCAGGAGAATCCGTTTAGGTGTTCGAGTGTTCGAACCCTAATGCGTGAGAAATGGTAAGTAGACGCCGTATTTACATATCTGCCACTGTGCAGGAGAATCCGTATGGGTGTTCGAGTGTTCGAACCCTAATGCGTGAGAAATGGAAAGTAAACGCCGTATTTACATATCTGCCACTGTGCGGGAGAATCCGTATAGGTGTTCGAGAGTTCGAACCCTAATGCCTGAGAAATGGTAAGTTACGCCGTATTTACATATCTGCCACTGTGCAGGAGAATCCGTATAGGTGTTCGAGTGTTCGAACCCTAATGCGTGAGAAATGGTAAGTAGACGCCGTATTTACATATCTGCCACTGTGCAGGATAATCCGTATGGGTGTTCGAGTGTTCGAACCCTAATGCGTGAGAAATGGAAAGTAAACGCCGTATTTACATATCTGCCACTGTGCAGGAGAATCCGTATAGGTGTTCGAGTGTTCGAACCCTAATGCGTGAGAAATGGTCGGTAAACGTCGTATTTATGTATCTGGCACTGTGCAGGAGAATCCGTTTATTTGTTCGAGTGTTCGAACCCTAATGCCTGAGAAATGGTAAGTAACGCCGTATTTACATATTTGCCACTGTGCAGGAGAATCCGTATAGGTGTTCGAGTGTTCGAACCCTAATGCGTGAGAAATGGTAAGTAAACGCCGTATTTACATATCTGCCACTGTGCAGGACAATCCCTGTAGGTGTTCGAGTGTTCGAACCCTAATGCGTGAGAAATGGTAAGAAAACGCCGTATTTACATATATGCCACTGTGCAGAAGAATCCGTATAGGTGTTCGACTGTTCGAACCCTAATGCGTGAGAAATGGAAAGTAAACGCCGTATTTACATATCTGCCACTGTGCGGGAGAATCCGTATAGGTGTTCGAGAGTTCGAACCCTAATGCCTGAGAAATGGTATGTAATGCCGTATTTACATATCTGCCGCTGTGCGGGAGAATCCGTATAGGTGTTCGAGTGTTCGAACCCTAATGCGAGAGAAATGGTCGGTAAACGTCGTATTTACGTATCTGCCACTGTGCAGGAGAATCCGTTTAGGTGTTCGAGTGTTCGAACCCTAATGCCCGAGAAATGGTAAGTAACGCCGTATTTACATATCTGCCACTGTGCAGGAGAATCCGTATAGGTGTTCGAGTGTTCGAACCCTAATGCATGAGAAATGGTAAGAAAACGCCGTATTTACATATCTGCCACTGTGCAGGAGAATCCGTATAGGTGTTCGACTGTTCGAACCATAATGCATGAGAAATGGTAAGCAAACGCCGTATTTACATATATGTCACTGTGCAGGAGAATCCGTATAGGTGTTCGAGAGTTCGAACCCTAATGCCTGAGAAATGGTAAGTAACGCCGTATTTACATATCTGCCACTGTGCCGGAGAATCCGTATAGGTGTTCGAGTGTTCGAACCCTAATGCGTGAGAAATGGTAAGTAGCGCCGTATTTTCATATCTGCCACTGTGCAGGAGAATCCGTATAGGTGTTCGAGTGTTCGAACCATAATGCGTGAGAAATGGTAAGAAAACGCCGTATTTACATATATGCCACTGTGCAGAAGAATGCGTATAGGTGTTCGACTGTTCGAACCCTAATGCGTGAGAAATGGAAAGTAAACGCCGTATTTACATATCTGCCACTGTGCGGGAGAATCCGTATAGGTGTTCGAGAGTTCGAACCCTAATGCCTGAGAAATGGTATGTAATGCCGTATTTACATATCTGCCGCTGTGCGGGAGAATCCGTATAGGTGTTCGAGTGTTCGAACCCTAATGCGTGAGAAATGGTCGGTAAACGTCGTATTTACGTATCTGCCACTGTGCAGGAGAATCCGTTTAGGTGTTCGAGTGTTCGAACCCTAATGCCTGAGAAATGGTAAGTAACGCCGTATTTACATATCTGCCACTGTGCAGGAGAATCCGTATAGGTGTTCGAGTGTTCGAACCCTAATGCATGAGAAATGGTAAGAAAACGCCGTATTTACATATCTGCCACTGTGCAGGAGACTCCGTATAGGTGTTCGACTGTTCGAACCATAATGCATGAGAAATGGTAAGCAAACGCCGTATTTACATATATGTCACTGTGCAGGAGAATCCGTATAGGTGTTCGACTGTTCGAACCCTAATGCGTGAGAAATGGAAAGTAAACGCCGTATTTACATATCTGCCACTGTGCGGGAGAATCCGTATACGTGTTCGAGAGTTCGAACCCTAATGCCTGAGAAATGGTAAGTAACGCCGTATTTACATATCTGCCACTGTGCCGGAGAATCCGTATAGGTGTTCGAGTGTTCGAACCCTAATGCGTGAGAAATGGTAAGTAGCGCCGTATTTACTTATCTGCCACTGTGCAGGAGAATCCGTATTGGTGTTCGAGTGTTCGAACCCTAATGCGTGAGAAATGCTCGGTAAACGTCGTATTTACGTATCTGCCACTGTGCAGGAGAATCCGTTTAGGTGTTCGAGTGTTCGAACCCTAATGCGTGAGAAATGGTAAGTAGACGCCGTATTTACATATCTGCCACTGTGCAGGAGAATCCGTATAGGTGTTCGAGTGTTCGAACCCTAATGCGTGAGAAATGGAAAGTAAACGCCGTATTTACATATCTGCCACTGTGCGGGAGAATCCGTATAGGTGTTCGAGAGTTCGAACCCTAATGCCTGAGAAATGGTAAGTTACGCCGTATTTACATATCTGCCACTGTGCAGGAGAATCCGTATAGGTGTTCGAGTGTTCGAACCCTAATGCGTGAGAAATAGTAAGTAGACGCCGTATTTACATATCTGCCACTGTGCAGGATAATCCGTATGGGTGTTCGAGTGTTCGAACCCTAATGCGTGAGAAATGGAAAGTAAACGCCGTATTAACATATCTGCCACTGTGCAGGAGAATCCGTATAGGTGTTCGAGTGTTCGAACCCTAATGCGTGAGAAATGGTCGGTAAACGTCGTATTTATGTATCTGCCACTGTGCAGGAGAATCCGTTTATTTGTTCGAGTGTTCGAACCCAAATGCCTGAGAAATGGTAAGTAACGCCGTATTTACATATTTGCCACTGTGCAGGAGAATCCGTATAGGTGTTCGAGTGTTCGAACCCTAATGCGTGAGAAATGGTAAGTAAACGCCGTATTTACATATCTGCCACTGTGCAGGAGAATCCCTGTAGGTGTTCGAGTGTTCGAACCCTAATGCGTGAGAAATGGTAAGAAAACGCCGTATTTACATATCTGCCACTGTGCCGGAGAATCCGTATAGGTGTTCGACTGTTCGAACCATAATGCATGAGAAATGGTAAGCAAACGCCGTATTTACATATATGTCACTGTGCAGGAGAATCCGTATAGGTGTCCGACTGTTCGAACCCTAATGCGTGAGAAATGGAAAGTAAACGCCGTATTTACATATCTACCACTGTGCGGGAGAATCCGTATAGGTGTTCGAGAGTTCGAACCCTAATGCCTGAGAAATGGTAAGTAACGCCGTATTTACATATCTGCCACTGTGCCGGAGAATCCGTATAGGTGTTCGAGTGTTCGAACCCTAATGCGTGAGAAATGGTAAGTAGCGCCGTATTTTCATATCTGCCACTGTGCAGGAGAATCCGTATTGGTGTTCGAGTGTTCGAACCCTAATGCGTGAGAAATGGTCGGTAAACGTCGTATTTACGTATCTGCCACTGTGCAGGAGAATCCGTTTAGGTGTTCGAGTGTTCGAACCCTAATGCCTGAGACATGGTAAGTAACGCCGTATTTACATATCTGCCACTGTGCAGGAGAATCCGTATAGCTGTTCGAGTGTTCGAACCCTAATGCGTGAGAAATGGTAAGTAAACGTCGTATTTACATATCTGCCACTGTGCAGGAGAATCCCTATAGGTGTTCGAGTGTTCGAACCCTAATGTGTGAGAAATGGTAAGAAAACGCCGTATTTACATATCTGCCACTGTGCAGGAGAATCCGTATAGGTGTTCGACTGTTCGAACCATAATGCATGAGAAATAGTAAGCAAACGCCGTGTTTACATATATGCCACTGTGCAGGAGAATCCGTATAGGTGTTCGACTGTTCGAACCCTAATGCATAAGAAATGGAAAGTAAACGCCGTATTTACATATCTGCCACTGTGCGGGAGAATCCGTAACGGTGTTCGAGAGTTCGAACCCTAATGCCTGAGAAATGGTAAGTAACGCCGTATTTACATATCTGCCACTGTGCAGGAGACTCCGTATAGGTGTTCGAGTGTTCGAACCCTAATGCGTGAGAAATGGTAAGTAGACGCCGTATTTACATATCTGCCACTGTGCAGGAGAATCCGTATGGGTGTTCGTGTGTTCGAACCCTAATGCGTGAGAAATGGAAAGTAAACGCCGTATTTACATATCTTCCACTGTGCGGGAGAATCCATATAGGTGTTCGAGAGTTCGAACCCTAAAGCTTGAGAAATGGAAAGTTTCGCCGTATTTACATATCTGCCACTGTGCAGGAGAATCCGTATAGGTGTTCGAGTGTTCGAACCCTAATGCGTGAGAAATGGTAAGTAGACGCCGTATTTACATATCTGCCACTGTGTAGGAGAATCCGTATGGGTGTTCGAGTGTTCGAACCCTAATGCGTGAGAAATGGAAAGTAAACGCCATATTTACATATCTGCCACTGTGCGGGAGAATCCGTATAGGTGTTCGAGAGTTCGAACCCTAATGCCTGAGAAATGGTAAGTTTCGCCGTATTTACATATCTGCCACTGTGCAGGAGAATCCGTATGGGTGTTCGAGTGTTCGAACCCTAATGCGTGAGAAATGGTAAGCAAACGCCGTATTTACATATCTGCCACTGTGTAGGAGAATCCATATAGGTGTTCGAGTGTTCGAACCCTAATATGTGAGAAATGGTAAGTAGACGCCGTATTTACATATCTGCCACTGTGCAGGAGAATCCGTATGGGTGTTTGAGTGTTCGAACCCTAATGCGTGAGAAATGGTAAGTAAACGCCGTATTTACATATCTGCCACTGTGCAGGAGAATCCGTATAGGTGTTCGAGTGTTCGAACCGTAATGCGTGAGAAATGGTCGGTAAACGTCGTATTTACGTATCTGCCACTGTGCAGGAGAATCCGTTTAGTAGTTCGAGTGTTCGAACCCTAATGCCTGAGAAATGGTAAGTAACGCCGTATTTACATATTTGCCACTATGCAGGAGAATCCGTATAGGTGTTCGAGTGTTCGAACCCTAATGCGTGAGAAATGGTAAGTAAACGCCGTATTTACATATCTGCCACTGTGCAGGAGAATCCGTATAGGTGTTCGAGTGTTCGAACCATAATGCGTGAGAAATGGTAAGAAAACGCCGTATTTACATATATGCCACTGTGCAGAAGAATCCGTATAGGTGTTCGACTGTTCGAACCCTAATGCGTGAGAAATGGAAAGTAAACGCCGTATTTACATATCTGCCACTGTGCGGGAGAATCCGTATAGGTGTTCGAGAGTTCGAACCCTAATGCCTGAGAAATGGTATGTAATGCCGTATTTACATATCTGCCGCTGTGCGGGAGAATCCGTATAGGTGTTCGAGTGTTCGAACCCTAATGCGTGAGAAATGGTCGGTAAACGTCGTATTTACGTATCTGCCACTGTGCAGGAGAATCCGTTTAGGTGTTCGAGTGTTCGAACCCTAATGCCTGAGAAATGGTAAGTAACGCCGTATTTACATATCTGCCACTGTGTAGGAGAATCCGTATAGGTGTTCGAGCGTTCGAACCCTAATGCGTGAGAAATGGTAAGTAAACGCCGTATTTACAAATCTGCCACTGTGCAGGAGAATCCCTATAGGTGTTCGAGTGTTCGAACCCTAATGCGTGAGAAATGGTAAGAAAACGCCGTATTTACATATCTGCCACTGTGGAGGGGAATCCGTATAGGTGTTCGACTGTTCGAGCCATAATGCATGAGAAATAGTAAGCAAACGCCGTGTTTACATATATGCCACTGTGCAGCACAATCCGTATAGGTGTTCGACTGTTCGAACCCTAATGCGTGAGAAATGGAAAGTAAACGCCGTATTTACATATCTGTCACTGTGCGGGAGAATCCTTATAGGTGTTCGAGAGTTCGAACCCTAATGCCTGAGAAATGGTAAGTAACGCCGTATATACATATCTGCCACTGTGCAGGAGAATCCGTATAGGTGTTCGAGTGTTCGAACCCTAATGCTTGAGTAATGGTAAGTAGACGCCGTATTTACATATCTGCCACTGTGCAGGAGAATCCGTATGGGTGTTCGAGTGTTCGAACCCTAATGCGTGAGAAATGGAAAGTAAACGCCGAAATTACATATCTGCCACTGTGCGGGAGAATCCGTATAGGTGTTCGAGAGTTCGAACCCTAATGCCTGAGAAATGGTAAGTTTCGCCGTATTTACATATCTGCCACTGTGCTGGAGAATCCGTATAGGTGTTCGAGTGTTCGAACCCTAATGCGTGAGAAATGGTAAGTAGACGCCGTATTTACATATCTGCCACTGTGCAGGAGAATCCGTATGGGTGTTCGAGTGTTCAAACCCTAATGCGTGAGAAATGGTAAGCAAACGCCGTATTTACATATCTGCCACTGTGCAGGAGAATCCGTATAGGTGTTCGAGTGTTCGAACCCTAATGCGTGAGAAATGGTAAGTAGACGCCGTATTTACATATCTGCCACTGTGCAGGAGAATCCGTATGGGTGTTCGAGTGTTCGAACCCTAATGCGTGAGAAATGGTAAGTAAACGCCGTATTTACATATCTGCCACTGTGCAGGAGAATCCGTATAGGTGTTCGAGTGTTCGAACCGTAATGCGTGAGAAATGGTCGGTAAACGTCGTATTTACGTATCTGCCACTGTGCAGGAGAATCCGTTTAGTTGTTCGAATGTTCGAACCCTAATGCCTGAGAAATGGTAAGTAACGCCGTATTTACATATTTGCCACTGTGCAGGAGAATCCGTATAGGTGTTCGAGTGTTCGAACCCTAATGCGTGAGAAATGGTAAGTAAACGCCGTATTTACATATCTGCCACTGTGCAGGAGAATCCGTATTAGTGTTCGAGTGTTCGAACCATAATGCGTGAGAAATGGTAAGTAAACGCCGTGTTTACATATCTGCCACTGTGCGGGAGAATCCGTATAGGTGTTCGAGAGTTCGAACTCTAATGCCTGAGAAATGGTATGTAACGCCGTATTTACATATCTGCCACTGTGCAGGAGAATCCATACAGGTGTTGGAGTGTTCGAACCCTAATGCGTGAGAAATGATAAGTAGACGCCGTATTAACATATCTGCCACTGTGCAGGAGAATCCGTATGGGTGTTCGAGTGTTCGAACCCTAATGCGTGAGAAATGGAAAGTAAACGCCGTATTTACATATCTGCCACTGTGCGGGAGAATCCGTATAGGTGTTCGAGAGTTCGAACCCTAATGCCTGAGAAATGGTAAGTTTCGCCGTATTTACATATCTGGCACTGTGCAGGAGAATCCGTATAGGTGTTCGAGTGTTCGAACCCTAATGCGTGAGAAACGGTAAGTAGACGCCGTATTTACATATCTGCCACTGTGCAGGAGAATCCGTATGGGTGTTCGAGTGTTCGAACCGTAATGCGTGAGAAATGGAAAGTAAACGCCGTATTTACATATCTGCCACTGTGCGGGAGAATCCGTATAGGTGTTCGAGAGTTCGAACCCTAATGCGTGAGAAATGGTAAGCAAACGCCGTATTTACATATCTGCCACTGTGCAGGAGAATCCGTATAGGTGTTCGAGTGTTCGACCCCTAATGCGTGAGAAATGGTAAGTAGACGCCGTATTTACATATCGGCCACTGTGCAGGAGAATCCGTATGGGTGTTTGAGTGTTCGAACCCTAATGCGTGAGAAATGGTAAGTAAACGCCGTATTTACATATCGGCCACTGTGCAGGAGAATCTGTATAGGTGTTCGAGAGGTCGAACCCTAATGCCTGAGAAATGGTAAGTTTCGCCGTATTTACATATCTGCCACTGTGCAGGAGAATCCGTATGGGTGTTCGAGTGTTCGAACCCTAATGCGTGAGAAATGGTAAGCAAACGCCGTATTTACATATCTGCCACTGTGCAGGAGAATCCGTATAGGTGTTCGAGTGTTCGAACCCTAATGCGTGAGAAATGGTAAGTAGACGCCGTATTTACATATCTGCCACTGTGCAGGAGAATCCGTATGGGTGTTCGAGTGTTCGAACCCTAATGCGTGAGAAATGGTAAGTAAACGCCGTATTTACATATCTGCCACTGTGCAGGAGAATCCGTATAGGTGTTCGAGTGTTCGAACCATAATGCCTGAGAAATGGTAAGAAAACGCCGTATTTACATATATGCCACTGTGCAGGAGAATCCGTATAGGTGTTCCAGTGTTCGAACCCTAATGTGTGAGAAATGGAAAGTAAACGCCGTATTTACATACCTGCCACTGTGCGGGAGAATCCGTATAGGTGTTCGAGAGTTCGAAACCTAATGCCTGAGAAATGGTATGTAACGCCGTATTTACATATCTGCCACTGTGCAGGAGAATCCGTATAGGTGTTCGAGTGTTCGAACCCTAATGCGTGAAAAATGGTCGGTAAACGTCGTATTTACGTATCTGCCACTGTGCCGGAGAATCCGTTTAGGTGTTCGAGTGTTCGAACCCTAATGCCTGAGAAATGGTAAGTAACGCCGTATTTACATATCTGCCACTGTCCAGGAGAATCCGTATAGGTGTTCGAGTGTTCGAACCCTAATGCGTGAGAAATGGTACGTAAACGCCGTATTTAGATATATGCCACTGTGCAGGAGAATCCCTATAGGTGTTCGAGTGTTCGAACCCTAATGCGTGAGAAATGGTAAGACAACGCCGTATTTACATATCTGCCACTGTGCAGGAGAATCCGTATAGGTGTTCGACTGTTCGAACCATAATGCATGAGAAATAGTAAGCAAACGCCGTGTTTACATATATACCATTGTGCAGGAGAATCCGTATAGGTGTTCGACTGTACGAACCGTAATGCGTGAGAAATGGAAAGTAAACGCCGTATTTACATATCTGCCACTGTGCGGGAGAATCCGTATAGGTGTTCGAGAGTTCGAACCCTAATGCCTGAGAAATGGTAAGTTTCGCCGTATTTACATATCTGCCACTGTGCAGGAGAATCCGTATAGGTGTTCGAGTGTTCGAACCCTAATGCGTGAGAAATGGTAAGTAGACGCCATATTTACATATCTGCCACTGTGCAGGAGAATCCGTATAGGTGTTCGAGTGTTCGAACCGTAATGCGTGAGAAATGGTCGGTAAACGTCGTATTTACGTATCTGCCACTGTGCAGGAGAATCCGTTTAGTTGTTCGAGTGTTCGAACCCTACTGCCTGAGAAATGGTAAGTAACGCCGTATTTACATATTTGCCACTGTGCAGGAGAATCCGTATAGGTGTTCGAGTGTTCGAACGCTAATGCGTGGTAAATGGTAAGTAAACGCCGTATTTACATATCTGCCACTGTGCAGGAGAATCCGTATAGGTGTTCGAGTGTTCGAACCATAATGCGTGAGAAATGGTAAGAAAACGCCGTATTTACATATATGCCACTGTGCAGGAGAATCCGTATAGGTGTTCGACTGTTCGAACCCAAAGGCGTGAGAAATGGAAAGTAAACGCCGTATTTACATATCTGCCACTGTGCGGGAGAATCCGTATAGGTGTTCGAGAGTTCGAACCCTAATGGCTGAGAAATGGTATGTAACGCCGTATTTGCATATCTGCCACTGTGCAGGAGAATCCGTATAGGTGTTCAAGTGTTCGAACCCTAATGCGTGAGAAATGGTCGGTAAACGTCGTATTTACGTATCTGCCACTGTGCCGAAGAATCCGTTTAGGTGTTCGAGTGTTCGAACCCTAATGCCTGAGAAATGGTAAGTTTCGCCGTATTTACATATCTGCCACTGTGCAGGAGAATCCGTATAGGTGTCGAGTGTTCGAACCCTAATGCGTGAGAAATGGTAAGTAGACGCCGTATTTACATATCTGCCACTGTGCAGGAGAATCCGTATGGGTGTTCGAGTGTTCGAACCCTAATGCGTGAGAAATGGAAAGTAAACGCCGTATTTACATATCTGCCACTGTGCGGGAGAATCCGTATAGGTGTTCGAGAGGTCGAACCCTAATGCCTGAGAAATGGTAAGTTTCGCCGTATTTACATATCTGCCACTGTGCAGGAGAATCCGTATGGGTGTTCGAGTGTTCGAACCCTAATGCGTGAGAAATGGTAAGCAAACGCCGTATTTACATATCTGCCACTGTGCAGGAGAATCCGTATAGGTGTTCGAGTGTTCGAACCCTAATGCGTGAGAAATGGTAAGTAGACGCCGTATTTACATATCTGCCACTGTGCAGGAGAATCCGTATGGGTGTTCGAGTGTTCGAACCCTAATGCGTGAGAAATGGTAAGTAAACGCCGTATTTACATATCTGCCACTGTGCAGGAGAATCCGTATAGGTGTTCGAGTGTTCGAACCCCAATGCGTGAGAAATGGTAAGTAGACGCCGTATTTACATATCTGCCACTGTGCAGGAGAATCCGTATGGGTGTTCGAGTGTTCGAACCCTAATGCGTGAGAAATGGTAAGTAAACGCCGTATTTACATATCTGCCACTGTGCAGGAGAATCCGTATAGGTGTTCGAGTGTTCGAACCATAATGCCTGAGAAATGGTAAGAAAACGCTGTATTTACATATATGCCACTGTGCAGGAGAATCCGTATAGGTGTTCCAGTGTTCGAACCCTAATGTGTGAGAAATGGAAAGTAAACGCCGTATTTACATACCTGCCACTGTGCGGGAGAATCCGTATAGGTGTTCGAGAGTTCGAAACCTAATGCCTGAGAAATGGTATGTAACGCCGTATTTACATATCTGCCACTGTGCAGGAGAATCCGTATAGGTGTTCGAGTGTTCGAACCGTAATGCGTGAGAAATGGTCGGTAAACGTCGTATTTACGTATCTGCCACTGTGCCGGAGAATCCGTTTAGGTGTTCGAGTGTTCGAACCCTAATGCCTGAGAAATGGTAAGTAACGCCGTATTTACATATCTGCCACTGTCCAGGAGAATCCGTATAGGTGTTCGAGTGTTCGAACCCTAATGCGTGAGAAATGGTACGTAAACGCCGTATTTAGATATCTGCCACTGTGCAGGAGAATCCCTATAGGTGTTCGAGTGTTCGAACCCTAATGCGTGAGAAATGGTAAGA
Source organism: Camellia granthamiana (assembly GCA_036172215.1). Classification (NCBI taxonomy): domain Eukaryota; kingdom Viridiplantae; phylum Streptophyta; class Magnoliopsida; order Ericales; family Theaceae; genus Camellia; species Camellia granthamiana. The sequence continues at coordinate 11,152 of JAXFYN010000750.1, read as the reverse complement.
CAACGCCGTATTTACATATCTGCCACTGTGCAGGAGAATCCGTATGGGTGTTCGAGTGTTCGAACCCTAATGCGTGAGAAATGGTAAGTAAACGCCGTATTTACATATCTGCCACTGTGCAGGAGAATCCGTATAGGTGTTCGAGTGTTCGAACCATAATGCCTGAGAAATGGTAAGAAAACGCTGTATTTACATATATGCCACTGTGCAGGAGAATCCGTATAGGTGTTCCAGTGTTCGAACCCTAATGTGTGAGAAATGGAAAGTAAACGCCGTATTTACATACCTGCCACTGTGCGGGAGAATCCGTATAGGTGTTCGAGAGTTCGAAACCTAATGCCTGAGAAATGGTATGTAACGCCGTATTTACATATCTGCCACTGTGCAGGAGAATCCGTATAGGTGTTCGAGTGTTCGAACCGTAATGCGTGAGAAATGGTCGGTAAACGTCGTATTTACGTATCTGCCACTGTGCCGGAGAATCCGTTTAGGTGTTCGAGTGTTCGAACCCTAATGCCTGAGAAATGGTAAGTAACGCCGTATTTACATATCTGCCACTGTCCAGGAGAATCCGTATAGGTGTTCGAGTGTTCGAACCCTAATGCGTGAGAAATGGTACGTAAACGCCGTATTTAGATATCTGCCACTGTGCAGGAGAATCCCTATAGGTGTTCGAGTGTTCGAACCCTAATGCGTGAGAAATGGTAAGACAACGCCGTATTTACATATCTGCCACTGTGCAGGAGAATCCGTATAGGTGTTCGACTGTTCGAACCCAAAGGCGTGAGAAATGGAAAGTAAACGCCGTATTTACATATCTGCCACTGTGCGGGAGAATCCGTATAGGTGTTCGAGAGTTCGAACCCTAATGGCTGAGAAATGGTATGTAACGCCGTATTTGCATATCTGCCACTGTGCAGGAGAATCCGTATAGGTGTTCAAGTGTTCGAACCCTAATGCGTGAGAAATGGTCGGTAAACGTCGTATTTACGTATCTGCCACTGTGCCGAAGAATCCGTTTAGGTGTTCGAGTGTTCGAACCCTAATGCCTGAGAAATGGTAAGTTTCGCCGTATTTACATATCTGCCACTGTGCAGGAGAATCCGTATAGGTGTCGAGTGTTCGAACCCTAATGCGTGAGAAATGGTAAGTAGACGCCGTATTTACATATCTGCCACTGTGCAGGAGAATCCGTATGGGTGTTCGAGTGTTCGAACCCTAATGCGTGAGAAATGGAAAGTAAACGCCGTATTTACATATCTGCCACTGTGCGGGAGAATCCGTATAGGTGTTCGAGAGGTCGAACCCTAATGCCTGAGAAATGGTAAGTTTCGCCGTATTTACATATCTGCCACTGTGCAGGAGAATCCGTATGGGTGTTCGAGTGTTCGAACCCTAATGCGTGAGAAATGGTAAGCAAACGCCGTATTTACATATCTGCCACTGTGCAGGAGAATCCGTATAGGTGTTCGAGTGTTCGAACCCTAATGCGTGAGAAATGGTAAGTAGACGCCGTATTTACATATCTGCCACTGTGCAGGAGAATCCGTATGGGTGTTCGAGTGTTCGAACCCTAATGCGTGAGAAATGGTAAGTAAACGCCGTATTTACATATCTGCCACTGTGCAGGAGAATCCGTATAGGTGTTCGAGTGTTCGAACCATAATGCCTGAGAAATGGTAAGAAAACGCCGTAATTACATATATGCCACTGTGCAGGAGAATCCGTATAGGTGTTCCAGTGTTCGAACCCTAATGTGTGAGAAATGGAAAGTGAACGCCGTATTTACATACCTGCCACTGTGCGGGAGAATCCGTATAGGTGTTCGAGAGGTCGAACCCTAATGCCTGAGAAATGGTAAGTTTCGCCGTATTTACATATCTGCCACTGTGCAGGAGAATCCGTATAGGTGTTCGAGTGTTCGAACCCTAATGCGTGAGAAATGGTAAGTAGATGCCGTATTTACATATCTGCCACTGTGCAGGAGAATCCGTATGGGTGTTCGAGTGTTCGAACCCTAATGCGTGAGAAATGGAAAGTAAACGCCGTATTTACATATCTGCCACTGTGCGGGAGAATCCGTATAGGTGTTCGAGAGGTCGAACCCTAATGCCTGAGAAATGGTAAGTTTCGCCGTATTTACATATCTGCCACTGTGCAGGAGAATCCGTATAGGTGTTCGAGTGTTCGAACCCTAATGCGTGAGAAATGGTAAGTAGACGCCATATTTACATATCTGCCACTGTGCAGGAGAATCCGTATAGGTGTTCGAGTGTTCGAACCGTAATGCGTGAGAAATGGTCGGTAAACGTCGTATTTACGTATCTTCCACTGTGCAGGAGAATCCGTTGAGTTGTTCGAGTGTTCGAACCCTACTGCCTGAGAAATGGTAAGTAACGCCGTATTTACATATTTGCCACTGTGCAGGAGAATCCGTATAGGTGTTCGAGTGTTCGAACGCTAATGCGTGGTAAATGGTAAGTAAACGCCGTATTTACATATCTGCCACTGTGCAGGAGAATCCGTATAGGTGTTCGAGAGGTCGAACCCTAATGCCTGAGAAATGGTAAGTTTCGCCGTATTTACATATCTGCCACTGTGCAGGAGAATCCGTATAGGTGTTCGAGTGTTCGAACCCTAATGCGTGAGAAATGGTAAGTAGATGCCGTATTTACATATCTGCCACTGTGCAGGAGAATCCGTATGGGTGTTCGAGTGTTCGAACCCTAATGCGTGAGAAATGGAAAGTAAACGCCGTATTTACATATCTGCCACTGTGCGGGAGAATCCGTATAGGTGTTCGAGAGGTCGAACCCTAATGCCTGAGAAATGGTAAGTTTCGCCGTATTTACATATCTGCCACTGTGCAGGAGAATCCGTATAGGTGTTCGAGTGTTCGAACCCTAATGCGTGAGAAATGGTAAGCAAACGCCGTATTTACATATCTGCCACTGTGCAGGAGAATCCGTATAGGTGTTCGAGTGTTCGAACCCTAATGCGTGAGAAATGGTAAGTAGACGCCGTATTTACATATCTGCCACTGTGCAGGAGAATCCGTATGGGTGTTCGAGTGTTCGAACCCTAATGCGTGAGAAATGGTAAGTAAACGCCGTATTTACATATCTGCCACTGTGCAGGAGAATCCGTATAGGTGTTCGAGTGTTCGAACCATAATGCCTGAGAAATGGTAAGAAAACGCCGTAATTACATATATGCCACTGTGCAGGAGAATCCGTATAGGTGTTCCAGTGTTCGAACCCTAATGTGTGAGAAATGGAAAGTAAACGCCGTATTTACATATCTGCCACTGTGCGGGAGAATCCGTATAGGTGTTCGAGAGTTCGAACCCTAATGCCTGAGAAATGGTAAGTTTCGCCGTATTTACATATCTGCCACTGTGCAGGAGAATCCGTATAGGTGTTCGAGTGTTCGAACCCTAATGCGTGAGAAATGGTAAGTAGACGCCATATTTACATATCTGCCACTGTGCAGGAGAATCCGTATAGGTGTTCGAGTGTTCGAACCGTAATGCGTGAGAAATGGTCGGTAAACGTCGTATTTACGTATCTGCCACTGTGCAGGAGAATCCGTTTAGTTGTTCGAGTGTTCGAACCCTACTGCCTGAGAAATGGTAAGTAACGCCGTATTTACATATTTGCCACTGTGCAGGAGAATCCGTATAGGTGTTCGAGTGTTCGAACGCTAATGCGTGGTAAATGGTAAGTAAACGCCGTATTTACATATCTGCCACTGTGCAGGAGAATCCGTATAGGTGTTCGAGTGTTCGAACCATAATGCGTGAGAAATGGTAAGAAAACGCCGTATTTACATATATGCCACTGTGCAGGAGAATCCGTATAGGTGTTCGACTGTTCGAACCCAAAGGCGTGTGAAATGGAAAGTAAACGCCGTATTTACATATCTGCCACTGTGCGGGAGAATCCGTATAGGTGTTCGAGAGTTCGAACCCTAATGGCTGAGAAATGGTATGTAACGCCGTATTTGCATATCTGCCACTGTGCAGGAGAATCCGTATAGGTGTTCAAGTGTTCGAACCCTAATGCGTGAGAAATGGTCGGTAAACGTCGTATTTACGTATCTGCCACTGTGCCGAAGAATCCGTTTAGGTGTTCGAGTGTTCGAACCCTAATGCCTGAGAAATGGTAAGTTTCGCCGTATTTACATATCTGCCACTGTGCAGGAGAATCCGTATAGGTGTCGAGTGTTCGAACCCTAATGCGTGAGAAATGGTAAGTAGACGCCGTATTTACATATCTGCCACTGTGCAGGAGAATCCGTATGGGTGTTCGAGTGTTCGAACCCTAATGCGTGAGAAATGGAAAGTAAACGCCGTATTTACATATCTGCCACTGTGCGGGAGAATCCGTATAGGTGTTCGAGAGGTCGAACCCTAATGCCTGAGAAATGGTAAGTTTCGCCGTATTTACATATCTGCCACTGTGCAGGAGAATCCGTATGGGTGTTCGAGTGTTCGAACCCTAATGCGTGAGAAATGGTAAGCAAACGCCGTATTTACATATCTGCCACTGTGCAGGAGAATCCGTATAGGTGTTCGAGTGTTCGAACCCTAATGCGTGAGAAATGGTAAGTAGACGCCGTATTTACATATCTGCCACTGTGCAGGAGAATCCGTATGGGTGTTCGAGTGTTCGAACCCTAATGCGTGAGAAATGGTAAGTAAACGCCGTATTTACATATCTGCCACTGTGCAGGAGAATCCGTATAGGTGTTCGAGTGTTCGAACCATAATGCCTGAGAAATGGTAAGAAAACGCCGTAATTACATATATGCCACTGTGCAGGAGAATCCGTATAGGTGTTCCAGTGTTCGAACCCTAATGTGTGAGAAATGGAAAGTGAACGCCGTATTTACATACCTGCCACTGTGCGGGAGAATCCGTATAGGTGTTCGAGAGGTCGAACCCTAATGCCTGAGAAATGGTAAGTTTCGCCGTATTTACATATCTGCCACTGTGCAGGAGAATCCGTATAGGTGTTCGAGTGTTCGAACCCTAATGCGTGAGAAATGGTAAGTAGATGCCGTATTTACATATCTGCCACTGTGCAGGAGAATCCGTATGGGTGTTCGAGTGTTCGAACCCTAATGCGTGAGAAATGGAAAGTAAACGCCGTATTTACAGATCTGCCACTGTGCGGGAGAATCCGTATAGGTGTTCGAGAGGTCGAACCCTAATGCCTGAGAAATGGTAAGTTTCGCCGTATTTACATATCTGCCACTGTGCAGGAGAATCCGTATAGGTGTTCGAGTGTTCGAACCCTAATGCGTGAGAAATGGTAAGTAGACGCCATATTTACATATCTGCCACTGTGCAGGAGAATCCGTATAGGTGTTCGAGTGTTCGAACCGTAATGCGTGAGAAATGGTCGGTAAACGTCGTATTTACGTATCTTCCACTGTGCAGGAGAATCCGTTTAGTTGTTCGAGTGTTCGAACCCTACTGCCTGAGAAATGGTAAGTAACGCCGTATTTACATATTTGCCACTGTGCAGGAGAATCCGTATAGGTGTTCGAGTGTTCGAACGCTAATGCGTGGTAAATGGTAAGTAAACGCCGTATTTACATATCTGCCACTGTGCAGGAGAATCCGTATAGGTGTTCGAGTGTTCGAACCATAATGCGTGAGAAATGGTAAGAAAACGCCGTATTTACATATATGCCACTGTGCAGGAGAATCCGTATAGGTGTTCGACTGTTCGAACCCAAAGGCGTGAGAAATGGAAAGTAAACGCCGTATTTACATATCTGCCACTGTGCGGGAGAATCCGTATAGGTGTTCGAGAGTTCGAACCCTAATGGCTGAGAAATGGTATGTAACGCCGTATTTGCATATCTGCCACTGTGCAGGAGAATCCGTATAGGTGTTCGAGTGTTCGAACCCTAATGCGTGAGAAATGGTCGGTAAACGTCGTATTTACGTATCTGCCACTGTGCCGAAGAATCCGTTTAGGTGTTCGAGTGTTCGAACCCTAATGCCTGAGAAATGGTAAGTTTCGCCGTATTTACATATCTGCCACTGTGCAGGAGAATCCGTATAGGTGTCGAGTGTTCGAACCCTAATGCGTAAGAAATGGTAAGTAGATGCCGTATTTACATATCTGCCACTGTGCAGGAGAATCCGTATGGGTGTTCGAGTGTTCGAACCCTAATGCGTGAGAAATGGAAAGTAAACGCCGTATTTACATATCTGCCACTGTGCGGGAGAATCCGTATAGGTGTTCGAGAGGTCGAACCCTAATGCCTGAGAAATGGTAAGTTTCGCCGTATTTACATATCTGCCACTGTGCAGGAGAATCCGTATGGGTGTTCGAGTGTTCGAACCCTAATGCGTGAGAAATGGTAAGCAAACGCCGTATTTACATATCTGCCACTGTGCAGGAGAATCCGTATAGGTGTTCGAGTGTTCGAACCCTAATGCGTGAGAAATGGTAAGTAGACGCCGTATTTACATATCTGCCACTGTGCAGGAGAATCCGTATGGGTGTTCGAGTGTTCGAACCCTAATGCGTGAGAAATGGTAAGTAAACGCCGTATTTACATATCTGCCACTGTGCAGGAGAATCCGTATAGGTGTTCGAGTGTTCGAACCATAATGCGTGAGAAATGGTAAGAAAACGCCGTATTTACATATATGCCACTGTGCAGGAGAATCCGTATAGGTGTTCGAGTGTTCGAACCGTAATGCGTGAGAAATGGTCGGTAAACGTCGTATTTACGTATCTGCCACTGTGCAGGAGAATCCGTTTAGTTGTTCGAGTGTTCGAACCCTAATGCCTGAGAAATGGTAAGTAACGCCGTATTTACAAATTTGCCACTGTGCAGGAGAATCCGTATAGGTGTTCGAGTGTTCGAACCCTAATGCGTGAGAAATGGTAAGTAAACGCCGTATTTACATATCTGCCACTGTGCAGGAGAATCCGTATAGGTGTTCGAGTGTTCGAACCATAATGCGTGAGAAATGGTAAGAAAACACCGTATTTACATATATGCCACTGTGCAGGAGAATCCGTATAGGTGTTCGAGTGTTCGAACCCTAATGCGTGAGAAATGGAAAGTAAACGCCGTATTTACATACCTGCCACTGTGCGGGAGAATCCGTATAGGTGTTCGAGAGTTCGAACCCTAATGCTTGAGAAATGGTATGTAACGCCGTATTTACATATCTGCCACTGTGCAGGAGAATCCGTATAGGTGTTCGAGTGTTCGAACCCTAATGCGTGAGAAATGGTCGGTAAACGTCGTATTTACGTATCTGCCACTGTGCCGAAGAATCCGTTTAGGTGTTCGAGTGTTAGAACCCTAATGCCTGAGAAATGGTAAGTAACGCCGTATTTACATATCTGCCACTGTCCAGGAGAATCCGTATAGGTGTTCGAGTGTTCGAACCCTAATGCGTGAGAAATGCTAAGTAAACGCCGTATTTCCATATCTGCCACTGTGCAGGAGAATCCCTATAGGTGTTCGAGTGTTCGAACCCTAATGCGTGAGAAATGGTAAGAAAACGCCGTATTTACATATCTGCCACTGTGCTGGAGAATCCGTATAGGTGTTCGACTGTTCGAACCATAATGCATGAGAAATAGTAAGCAAACGCCGTGTTTACATATATGCCACTGTGCAGGAGAATCCGTATAGGTGTTCGACTGTTCGAACCCTAATGCGTGAGAAATGGAAAGTAAACGCCGTATTTACATATCTGCCACTGTGCGGGAGAATCCGTATAGGTGTTCGAGAGTTCGAACCCTAATGCCTGAGAAATGGTAAGTAACGCCGTATTTACATATCTGCCACTGTGCAGGAGAATCCGTATAGGTGTTCGAATGTTCGAACCCTAATGCGTGAGAAATGGTAAGTAGACGCCATATTTACATATCTGCCACTGTGCAGGAGAATCCCTATGGGTGTTCGAGTGTTCGAACCCTAATGCGTGAGAAATGGTAAGTTTCGCCGTATTTACATATCTGCCACTGTGCAGGAGAATCCGTATAGGTGTTCGAGTGTTCGAACCGTAATGCGTGAGAAATGGTCGGTAAACGTCGTATTTACGTATCTGCCACTGTGCAGGAGAATCCGTTTAGTTGTTCGAGTGTTCGAACCCTAATGCCTGAGAAATGGTAAGTAACGCCGTATTTACATATTTGCCACTGTGCAGGAGAATCCGTATAGGTGTTCGAGTGTTCGAACCCTAATGCGTGGTAAATGGTAAGTAATCGCCGTATTTACATATCTGCCACTGTGCAGGACAATCCGTATAGGTGTTCGAGTGTTCGAACCATAATGCGTGAGAAATGGTAAGAAAACGCCGTATTTACATATATGCCACTGTGCAGGAGAATCCGTATAGGTGTTCGACTGTTCGAACCCAAATGCGTGAGAAATGGAAAGTAAACGCCGTATTTACATATCTGCCACTGTGCGGGAGAACCGTATAGGTGTTCGAGAGTTCGAACCCTAATGCGTGAGAAATGGTAAGTAGACGCCGTATTTACATATCTGCCACTGTGCAGGATAATCCGTATGGGTGTTCGAGTGTTCGAACCCTAATGCGTGAGAAATGGTAAGCAAACGCCGTATTTACATATCTGCCACTGTGCAGGAGAATCCGTATAGGTGTTCGAGTGTTCGAACCGTAATGCGTGAGAAATGGTCGGTAAACGTCGTATTTACGTATCAGCCACTGTGCAGGAGAATCCATTTAGTTGTTCGAGTGTTCGAACCCTAATGCCTGAGAAATGGTAAGTAACGCCGTATTTACATATTTGCCACTGTGCAGGAGAATCCGTATAGGTGTTCGAGTGTTCGAACCCTAATGCGTGATAAATGGTAAGTAAACGCCGTATTTACATATCTGCCACTGTGCAGGAGAATCCGTATAGGTGTTCGAGTGTTCGAACCATAATGCGTGAGAAATGGTAAGAAAACGCCGTATTTACATATATGCCACTGTGCAGGAGAATCCGTATAGGTGTTCGACTGTTCGAACCCAAAGGCGTGAGAAATGGAAAGTAAACGCCGTATTTACATATCTGCCACTGTGCGGGAGAATCCGTGTAGGTGTTCGAGAGTTCGAACCCTAATGCCTGAGAAATGGTATGTAACGCCGTATTTGCATATCTGCCACTGTGCAGGAGAATCCGTATAGGTGTTCGAGTGTTCGAACCCTAATGCGTTAGAAATGGAAAGTAAACGTCGTATTTACGTATCTGCCACTGTGCAGGAGAATCCCTATAGGTGTTCGAGTGTTCGAACCCTAATGCGTGAGAAATGGTAAGTTTCGCCGTATTTACATATCTGCCACTGTGCAGGAGAATCCGTATGGGTGTTCGAGTGTTCGAACCCTAATGCGTGAGAAATGGTAAGCAAACGCCGTATTTACATATCTGCCACTGTGCAGGAGAATCCGTATAGGTGTTCGAGTGTTCGAACCCTAATGCGTGAGAAATGGTAAGTAGACGCCATATTTACATATCTGCCACTGTGCAGGAGAATCCGTATGGGTGTTCGAGTGTTCGAACCCTAATGCGTGAGAAATGGTAAGTAAACGCCGTATTTACATATCTGCGACTGTGCAGGAGAATCCGTATAGGTGTTCGAGTGTTCGAACCATAATGCCTGAGAAATGGTAAGAAAACGCCGTATTTACATATATGCCACTGTGCAGGAGAATCCGTATAGGTGTTCCAGTGTTCGAACCCTAATGTGTGAGAAATGGAAAGTAAACGCCGTATTTACATACCTGCCACTGTGCGGGAGAATCCGTATAGGTGTTCGACTGTTCGAACCGTAATGCGTGAGAAATGGTCGGTAAACGTCGTATTTACGTATCTGCCACTGTGCAGGAGAATCTGTTTAGTTGTTCGAGTGTTCGAACCCTAATGCCTGAGAAATGGTAAGTAACGCCGTATTTACATATTTGCCACTGTGCAGGAGAATCCGTATAGGTGTTCGAGTGTTCGAACCCTAATGCGTGAGAAATGGTAAGTAAACGCCGTATTTACATATCTGCCACTGTGCAGGGGAATCCGTATAGGTGTTCGAGTGTTCGAACCATAATGCGTGAGAAATGGTAAGAAAAGGCCGTATTTACATATATGCCACTGTGCAGGAGAATCCGTATAGGTGTTCGACTGTTCGAACCCTAATGCGTGAGAAATGGAAAGTAAACGCCGTATTTACATATCTGCCACTGTGCGGGAGAATCCGTATAGGTGTTCGAGAGTTCGAACCCTAATGCCTGAGAAATGGTATGTAACGCCGTATTTACATATCTGCCGCTGTGCGGAGAATCCGTATAGGTGTTCGAGTGTTCGAACCCTAATGCGTGAGAAATGGTCGGTAAACGTCGTATTTACGTATCTGCCACTGTGCAGGAGAATCCGTTTAGGTGTTCGAGTGTTCGAACCCTAATGCCTGAGAAATGGTAAGTAACGCCGTATTTACATATCTGCCACTGTGCAGGAGAATCCGTATAGGTGTTCGAGCGTTCAAACCCTAATGCGTGAGAAATGGTAAGTAAACGCCGTATTTACATATCTGCCACTGTGCAGGAGAATCCCTATAGATGTTCTAGTGTTCGAACCCTAATGCGTGAGAAATGGTAAGAAAACGCCGTATTTACATATCTGCCACTGTGCAGGAGAATCCGTATAGGTGTTCGACTGTTCGAGCCATAATGCATGAGAAATAGTAAGCAAACGTCGTGTTTACATATATGCCACTGTGCAGGAGAATCCGTATAGGTGTTCGACTGTTCGAACCCTAATGCGTGAGAAATGGAAAGTAAACGCCGTATTTACATATCTGTCACTGTGCGAGAGAATCCGTATAGGTGTTCGAGAGTTCGAACCCTAATGCCTGAGAAATGGTAAGTAATGCCGTATTTACATATCTGCCACTGTGCAGGAGAATCCGTATAGGTGTTCGAGTGTTCGAACCCTAATGCGTGAGTAATGGTAAGTAGACGCCGTATTTACATATCTGCCACTGTGCAGGAGAATCCGTATGGGTGTTCGAGTGTTCGAACCCTAATGCGTGAGAAATGGAAAGTAAACGCCGTATTTACATATCTGCCACTGTGCGGGAGAATCCGTATAGGTGTTCGAGAGTTCGAACC
>JAXFYN010000749.1:0-107205 GCA_036172215.1 Camellia granthamiana | reverse complement strand
GAACACTCGAACGCCTACACAGATTCTCCTGCACAGTGGCAGATATGTAAATACGGCGTTTACTTACCATTTTGCACGCATTAGGGTTCGAACACTCGAACACCTATACGGATTCTCCTGCACAGTGGCAGATATGTAAATACGGCGTTTACTTACCATTTCTGAGGCATTAGGGTTCGAAACACTCGAACACCTATACGGATTCTCCTGCACAGTGGCATATATGTAAATACGGCGTTTACTTACCAATTCCCACGCATTAGGGTTCGAACACTCGAACACCTATACGGATTCTCCTGCACAGTGGCAGATATGTAAATACGGCATTTACTTACCATTTCTCATGCATTAGGGTTTGAACACTCGAACGCCTATACGGATTCTCCTGCATAGTGGCAGATATGTAAATACGGCGTTTACTTACCATTTTGCACGCATTAGGGTTCGAACACTCGAACACCTATACGGATTCTCCTGCACAGTGGCAGATACGTAAATACGGCGTTTACTTACCATTTCTGATGCATTAGGGTTCGAACACTCGAACACCTATACGGATTCTCCTGCACAGTGGCAGATATGTAAATACGGCGTTACTTACCATTTCCCACGCATTAGGGTTCGAACACTCGAACAACTATACGGATTCTTCTGCATAGTGGCAGATATGTAAATACGGCGTTTACTTACCATTTCTCATGCATTAGGGTTCGAACACTCGAACGCCTATACGGATTCTCCTGCACAGTGGCAGATATGTAAATACGGCGTTTACTTACCATTTTGCACGCATTAGGGTTCGAACACTCGAACACCTATACGGATTCTGCTGCACAGTGGCAGATATGTAAATACGGCGTTTACTTACCATTTCTCATGCATTAGGGTTTGAACACTCGAACGCCTATACGGATTCTCATGCACAGTGGCAGATATGTAAATACGGTGTTTACTTACCATTTCCCACGCATTAGGGTTGGAACACTCGAACAACTATACGGATTCTCCTGCACAGTGGCAGATATGTAAATACGGCGTTTACTTACCATTTCTCATGCATTAGGGTTCGAACACTCGAACGCCTATACGGATTCTCCTGCACAGTGGCAGATATGTTAATACGGCGTTTACTTACCATTTTGCACGCATTAGGGTTCGAACACTCGAACACCTATACGGATTCTCCTGCACAGTGGCAGATATGTAAATACGGCGTTTACTTACCATTTCTCATGCATTAGGGTTTGAACACTCGAACGCCTATAACGGATTCTCATGCACAGTGGCAGATATGCAAATACGGCGTTTACTTACCATTTTGCACGCATTAGGGTTCGGAACACTCGAACACCTATACGGATTCTCCTGCACAGTGGCAGATACGTAAAATACGGCGTTTACTTACCATTTCTGATGCATTAGGGTTCGAACACCTCGAACACCTATACGGATTCTCCTGCACAGTGGCAGATATGTAAATACGGCGTTACTTACCATTTCCCACGCATTAGGGTTCGAACACTCGAACAACTATACGGATTCTCCTGCACAGTGGCAGATATGTAAATACGGCGTTTACTTACCATTTCTCATGCATTAGGGTTCGAACACTCGAACGCCTATACGGATTCTCCTGCACAGTGGCAGATATGTAAATACGGCGTTTACTTACCATTTTGCACGCATTAGGGTTCGAACACTCGAACACCTATATGGATTCTGCTGCACAGTGGCAGATATGTAAATACGGCGTTTACTTACCATTTCTCATGCATTAGGGTTTGAACACTCGAACGCCTATACGGATTCTCATGCACAGTGGCAGATATGTAAATACGGTGTTTACTTACCATTTCCCACGCATTAGGGTTGGAACACTCGAACAACTATACGGATTCTCCTGCACAGTGGCAGATATGTAAATACGGCGTTTACTTACCATTTCTCATGCATTAGGGTTCGAACACTCGAACGCCCTATACGGATTCTCCTGCACAGTGGCAGATATGTTAATACGGCGTTTACTTACCATTTTGCACGCATTAGGGTTCGAACACTCGAACACCTATACGGATTCTCCTGCACAGTGGCAGATATGTAAATACGGCGTTTACTTACCATTTCTCATGCATTAGGGTTTGAACACTCGAACGCCTATACGGATTCTCATGCACAGTGGCTGATATGCAAATACGGCGTTTACTTACCATTTTGAACGCATTAGGGTTCGAACACTCGAACACCTATACGGATTCTCCTGCACAGTGGCAGATATGTAAATACGGCGTTTACTTTACCATTTCCAACGCATTAGGGTTCGAACACTCGAACACCTATACGGATTCTCCTGCACAAGTGAGCAAGATATGTAAATACGGCGTTTACTTACCAATTCTCACGCATTAGGGGTTCGAACACTCGAACACCTATACGGATTCTCCTGCAACAGTGGCAGATATGTAAATACGGCGTTTACTTACCATTTCCCACGCATTAGGGTTCGAACACTCGAACACCTATAACGGATTCTCCTGCACAGTGGCAAATATGTAAATACGGCGTTTACTTACCATTTTCTCACGCATTAGGGTTCGAACACTCGAACACCTAGACGGATTCTCCTGCACAGTGGCAGATATGTAAATACGGCGTTTACTTACCATTTCTCATGCATTAGGGTTTGAACACTCGAACGCCTATACGGATTCTCATGCACAGTGGCCTGATATGTAAATACGGCGTTTACTTACCATTTTGCACGCATTAGGGTTCGAACACTCGAACACCTATACGGATTCTCCTGCACAGTGGCAGATATGTAAATACGGCGTTTACTTACCATTTCTGAGGCATTAGGGTTCGAACACTCGAACACCTATACGGATTCTCTTGCACAGTGGCAGATATGTAAATACGGCGTTTACTTACCATTTCCCACGCATTAGGGTTCGAACACTCGAACACCTATACGGATTCTCCTGCACAGTGGCAGATATGTAAATACGGCGTTTACTTACCATTTCCCACGCATTAGGGTTCGAACACTCGAACAACTATACGGATTTCTCCTGCACAGTGGCAGATATGTAAATACGGCGTTTACTTACCATTTCTCATGCATTAGGGTTTCGAACACCTCGAACGCCTATACGGATTCTCCTGCACAGTGGCAGATATGTAAATACGGCGTTTACTTACCATTTTGCACGCATTAGGGTTCGAACACTCGAACACCTATACGGATTCTGCTGCACAGTGGCAGATATGTAAATACGGCGTTTACTTACCATTTCTCATGCATTAGGGTTTGAACACTCGAACGCCTATACGGATTCTCATGCACAGTGGCAGATATGTAAATACGGCGTTTACTTACCATTTCCCACGCATTAGGGTTGGAACACTCGAACAACTATTACGGATTCTCCTGCACAGTGGCAGATATGTAAATACGGCGTTTACTTACCATTTCTCGTGCATTAGGGTTCGAACACTCGAACGCCTATACGGATTCTCCTGCACAGTGGCAGATATGTTAATACGGCGTTTACTTACCATTTTGCACGCATTAGGGTTCGAACCCTCGAACACCTATACGGATTCTCCTGCACAGTGGCAGATATGTAAATACGGCGTTTACTTACCATTTCTCATGCATTAGGGTTCGAACACTCGAACACCTATACGGATTCTCCTGCACAGTGGCAGATATGTAAATACGGCGTTTACTTACCATTTCCAACGCATTAGGGTTCGAACACTCGAACACCTATACGGATTCTCCTGCACAGTGGCAGATATGTAAATACGGCGTTTACTTACCATTTCCCACGCATTAGGGTTCGAACACTCGAACAACTATACGGATTCTCCTGCACAGTGGCGGATATGTAAATACGGCGTTTACTTACCATTTCTCATGCATTAGGGTTCGAACACTCGAACGCCTATACGGATCTCCATGCACAGTGGCAGATATGTAAATACGGGCGTTTACTTACCATTTTGCACGCATTAGGGTTCGAACACTCGAACACCTATACGGATTCTGCTGCACAGTGGCAGATATGTAAATACGGCGTTTACTTACCATTTCTCATGCATTAGGGTTTGAACACTCGAACGCCTATACGGATTCTCATGCACAGTGGCAGATATGTAAATACGGCGTTTACTTACCATTTCCCACGCATTAGGGTTGGAACACTCGAACAACTATACGGATTCTCCTGCACAGTGGCAGATATGTAAATACGGCGTTTACTTACCATTTCTCGTGCATTAGGGTTCGAAACACTCGAACGCCTATACGGATTCTCCTGCACAGTGGCAGATATGTTTAATACGGCGTTTACTTACCATTTTGCACGCATTAGGGTTCGAACCCTCGAACACCTATACGGATTCTCCTGCACAGTGGCAGATATGTAATACGGCGTTTACTTACCATTTCTCATGCATTAGGGTTCGAACACTCGAACACCTATACGGATTCTCCTGCACAGTGGCAGATATGTAAATACGGCGTTTACTTACCATTTCCAACGCATTAGGGTTCGAACACTCGAACACCTATACGGATTCTCCTGCACAGTGGCAGATATGTAAATACGGCGTTTACTTACCATTTCCCACGCATGAGAGTTCGAACACTCGAACACCTATACGGATTCTCTTGCACAGTGGCAGATATGTAAATACGGCGTTTACTTACCATTTCCCACGCATTAGGGTTCGAACACTCGAACACCTATACGGATTCTCCTGCACAAGTGGCAGATATGTAAATACGGCGTTTACTTACCATTTCCCACGCATTAGGGTTCGAACACTCGAACGCCTATACGGATTCTCCTGCACAGTGGCAGATATGTAAATACGGCGTTTTACTTACCCTTTTGCACGCATTAGGGTTCGAACACTCGAACACCTATACGGATTCTCCCTGCACAGTGGCAGATATGTAAATACGGCGTTTACTTACCATTTCCCACGCATTAGGGTTCGAACACTCGAACACCTATACGGATTCTCCTGCACAAGTGGCAAATATGTAAATACGGCGTTTACTTACCATTTCTCACGCATTAGGGTTCGAACACTCGAACACCTAGACGGATTCTCCTGCACAGTGGCAGATATGTAAATACGGCGTTTACTTACCATTTCTCATGCATTAGGGTTTGAACACTCGAACGCCTATACGGATTCTCATGCACAGTGGCTGATATGTAAATACGGCGTTTACTTACCATTTTGCACGCATTAGGGTTCGAACACTCGAACACCTATACGGATTCTCCTGCACAGTGGCACATATGTAAATACGGCGTTTACTTACCATTTCTGAGGCATTAGGGTTCGAACATTCGAACACCTATACGGATTCTCTTGCACAGTGGCAGATATGTAAATACGGCGTTTACTTACCATTTCCCACGCATTAGGGTTCGAACACTCGAACACCTATACGGATTCTCCTGCACAGTGGCAGATATGTAAATACGGCGTTTTACTTACCATTTCCCACGCATTAGGGTTCGAACACTCGAACAACTATACGGATTCTCCTGCACAGTGGCGGATATGTAAATACGGCGTTTACTTACCATTTCTCATGCATTAGGGTTCGAACACTCGAACGCCTATACGGATTCTCCTGCACAGTGGCAGATATGTAAATACGGCGTTTACTTACCATTTTGCACGCATTAGGGTTCGAACACTCGAACACCTATACGGATTCTGCTGCACAGTGGCAGATATGTAAATACGGCGTTTACTTACCATTTCTCATGCATTAGGGTTTGAACACTCGAACGCCTATACGGATTCTCATGCACAGTGGCAGATATGTAAATACGGCGTTTACTTACCATTTCCCACGCATTAGGGTTGGAACACTCGAACAATTATACGGATTCTCCTGCACAGTGGCAGATATGTAAATACGGCGTTTACTTACCATTTCTCGTGCATTAGGGTTCGAACACTCGAACGCCTATACGGATTCTCCTGCACAAGTGGCAGATATGTTTAATACAGCGTTTACTTACCATTTTGCACGCATTAGGGTTCGAACACTCGAACACCTATACGGATTCTCCTGCACAGTGGCAGATATGTAAATACGGCGTTTACTTACCATTTCTCATGCATTAGGGTTCGAACACTCGAACACCTATACGGATTCTCCTGCACAGTGGCAGATATGTAAATACGGCGTTTTACTTACCATTTCCAACGCATTAGGGTTCGAACACTCGAACACCTATACGGATTCTCCTGCACAGTGGCAGATATGTAAATACGGCGTTTACTTACCATTTCCCACGCATTAGAGTTCGAACACTCGAACACCCTATACGGATTCTCTTGCACAGTGGCAGATATGTAAAATACGGCGTTTACTTACCATTTCCCACGCATTAGGGTTCGAAACACTCGAACACCTATACGGATTCTCCTGCACAAGTGGCAGATATGTAAATACGGCGTTTACTTACCATTTCCCACGCATTAGGGTTCGAACACTCGAACACCTATACGGATTCTCCTGCACAGTGGCAAATATGTAAATACGGCGTTTACTTACCATTTCTCACGCATTAGGGTTCGAACACTCGAACACCTAGACGGATTCTCCTGCACAGTGGCAGATATGTAAATACGGCGTTTACTTACCATTTCTCATGCATTAGGGTTTGAACACTTCGAACCGCCTACACGGATTCTCCTGCACAGTGGCAGATATGTAAATACGGCGTTTACTTACCATTTTGCACGCATTAGGGTTCGACACACTCGAACACCTATACGGATTCTCCTGCACAGTGGCAGATATGTAAATACGGCGTTTACTTACCATTTCTCATGCATTAGGGTTCGAACACTCGAACACCTATACGGATTTTCCTGCACAGCGGCAGATATGTAAAATACGGCGTTTACTTACCATTTCCAACGGATTAGGGTTCGAACACTCGAAAACCTATACGGATTCTCCTCCACAGTGGCAAATATGTAAATACGGCGTTTACTTACCATTTTCTCACGCATTAGGGTTCGAACACTCGAACACCTATACGGATTCTCCTGCACAGTGGCAGATATGTAAATACGGCGTTTACTTACCATTTCCAACGCATTAGGGTTCGAACACCTCGAACACCTATACGGATTCTCCTGCACAGTGGCAGAATATGTAAATACGGCGTTTACTTACCATTTCCCACGCATTAGGGTTCGAACACTCGAACACCTATACGGATTCTCCTGCACAGTGGCAGATATGTAAATACGGCGTTTACTTACCATTTCCCACGCATTAGGGTTCGAACACTCGAACACCTATACGGATTCTCCTGCACAGTGGCAAATATGTAAATACGGCGTTTTACTTACCATTTCTCACGCATTAGGGTTCGAACACCTCGAACACCTATACGGATTCTCCTGCACAGTGGCAGATATGTAAATACGGCGTTACTTACCATTTCCCACGCATTAGGGTTCGAACACTCGAACAACTATACGGATTCTCCTGCACAGTGGCAGATATGTAAATACGGCGTTTACTTACCATTTCTCATGCATTAGGGTTCGAACACTCGAACGCCTATACGATCTCCTGCACAGTGGCAGATATGTAAATACGGCGTTTACTTACCATTTTGCACGCATTAGGGTTCGAACACTCGAACACCTATACGGATTCTCCTGCACAGTGGCAGATATGTAAATACGGCGTTTACTTACCATTTCCCACGCATTAGGGTTCGAACACTCGAAACACCTATACGGATTCTCCTGCACAGTGGCAGATATGTAAATACGGCGTTTACTTACCATTTCTCATGCATTAGGGTTTGAACACTCGAACGCCTACACGGATTCTCCTGCACAGTGGCAGATATGTAAATACGGCGTTTACTTACCATTTTGCACGCATTAGGGTTCGAACAACTCGAACACCTATACGGATTCTCCTGCACAGTGGCAGATATGTAAATACGGCGTTTACTTACCATTTCTCATGCATTAGGGTTCGAACACTCGAACACCTATACGGATTTTCCTGCACAGCGGCAGATATGTAAATACGGCGTTTACTTACCATTTCCAACGGATTAGGGTTCGAACACTTGAAAACATATACGGATTCTCCTCCACAGTGGCAAATATGTAAATACGGCGTTTACTTACCATTTCTCACGCATTAGGGTTCGAACACTCGAACACCTATACGGATTCTCCTGCACAGTGGCAGATATGTAAATACGGCGTTTACTTACCATTTCCAACGCATTAGGGTTCGAACACTCGAACACCTATACGGATTCTCCTGCACAGTGGCAGATATGTAAATACGGCGTTTACTTACCATTCTCATGCATTAGGGTTTGAACACTCGAACGCCTATACGGATTCTCATGCACAGTGGCAGATATGTAAATACGGCGTTTACTTACCATTTCCCACGCATTAGGGTTGGAACACTCGAACAACTATACGGATTCTCCTGCACAGTGGCAGATATGTAAATACGGCGTTTACTTACCATTTCTCGTGCATTAGGGTTCGAACACTCGAACGCCTATACGGATTCTCCTGCACAGTGGCAGATATGTTAATACGGCGTTTACTTACCATTTTGCACGCATTAGGGTTCGAACACTCGAACACCTATACGGATTCTCCTGCACAGTGGCAGATATGTATATACGGCGTTTACTTACCATTTCTCATGCATTAGGGTTCGAACACTCGAACACCTATACGGATTCTCCTGCACAGTGGCAGATATGTAAATACGGCGTTTACTTACCAATTTCCAACGCATTAGGGTTCGAACACTCGAACACCTATACGGATTCTCCTTGCACAGTGGCAGATATGTAAATACGGCGTTTACTTACCATTTCCCACGCATTAGAGTTCGAACACTCGAACACCTATACGGATTCTCTTGCACAGTGGCAGATATGTAAATACGGCGTTTACTTACCATTTCCCACGCATTAGGGTTCGAACACTCGAACACCTATATGGATTCTCCTGCACAGTGGCAGATATGTAAATACGGCGTTTACTTACCATTTCCCACGCATTAGGGTTCGAACACTCGAACACCTATACGGATTCTCCTGCACAGTGGCAAATATGTAAATCCGGCGTTTAACTACCATTTCTCACGCATTAGGGTTCGAACACTCGAACACCTAGACGGATTCTCCTGCACAGTGGCAGATATGTAAATACGGCGTTTACTTACCATTTCTCATGCATTAGGGTTTGAACACTCGAACGCCTACAACGGATTCTCCTGCACAGTGGCAGATATGTAAATACGGCGTTTACTTACCATTTTGCACGCATTAGGGTTCGAACACTCGAACACCTATACGGATTCTCCTGCACAGTGGCAGATATGTAAATACGGCGTTTACTTACCATTTCTCATGCATTAGGGGTTCGAACACTCGAACACCTATACGGATTTTCCTGCACATCAGCGGCAGATATGTAAATACGGCGTTTACTGTACCATTTCCAACGGATTAGGGTTCGAACACTCGAAAAACCTATACGGATTCTCCTCCACAGTGGCAAATATGTAAATACGGCGTTTACTTACCATTTCTCACGCATTAGGGTTCGAACACTCGAACACCTATACGGATTCTCCTGCACAGTGGCAGATATGTAAATACGGCGTTTACTTACCATTTCCAACGCATTAGGGTTCGAACACTCGAACACCTATACGGATTCTCCTGCACAGTGGCAGATATGTAAATACGGCGTTTACTTACCATTTCTCATGCATTAGGGTTTGAACACTCGAACGCCTATACGGATTCTCATGCACAGTGGCAGATATGTAAATACGGCGTTTACTTACCATTTCCCACGCATTAGGGTTGGAACACTCGAACAACTATACGGATTCTCCTGCACAGTGGCAGATATGTAAATACGGCGTTTACTTACCATTTCTCGTGCATTAGGGTTCGAACACTCGAACGCCTATACGGATTCTCCTGCACAGTGGCAGATATGTTAATACGGCGTTTACTTACCATTTTGCACGCATTAGGGTTCGAACACTCGAACACCTATACGGATTCTCCTGCACAGTGGCAGATATGTAAATACGGCGTTTACTTACCATTTCTCATGCATTAGGGTTCGAACACTCGAACACCTATACGGATTCTCCTGCACAGTGGCAGATATGTAAATACGGCGTTTACTTACCATTTCCAACGCATTAGGGTTCGAACACTCGAACACCTATACGGATTCTCCTGCACAGTGGCAGATATGTAAATACGGCGTTTACTTACCATTTCCCACGCATTAGAGTTCGAACACTCGAACACCTATACGGATTCTCTTGCACAGTGGCAGATATGTAAATACGGCGTTTACTTACCATTTCCCACGCATTAGGGTTCGAACACTCGAACACCTATACGGATTCTCCTGCACAGTGGCAGATATGTAAATACGGCGTTTACTTACCATTTCCCACGCATTAGGGTTCGAACACTCGAACACCTATACGGATTCTCCTGCACAGTGGCAAATATGTAAATACGGCGTTTACTTACCATTTCTCACGCATTAGGGTTCGAACACTCGAACACCTAGACGGATTCTCCTGCACAGTGGCAGATATGTAAATACGGCGTTTACTTACCATTTCTCATGCATTAGGGTTTGAACACTCGAACGCCTACACGGATTCTCCTGCACAGTGGCAGATATGTAAATACGGCGTTTACTTACCATTTTGCACGCATTAGGGTTCGAACACTCGAACACCTATACGGATTCTCCTGCACAGTGGCAGATATGTAAATACGGCGTTTACTTACCATTTCTCATGCATTAGGGTTCGAACACTCGAACACCTATACGGATTTTCCTACACAGCGGCAGATATGTAAATACGGCGTTTACTTACCATTTCCAACGGATTAGGGTTCGAACACTCGAAAACCTATACGGATTCTCCTCCACAGTGGCAAATATGTAAATACGGCGTTTACTTACCATTTCTCACGCATTAGGGTTCGAACACTCGAACACCTATACGGATTCTCCTGCACAGTGGCAGATATGTAAATACGGCGTTTACTTACCATTTCCAACGCATTAGGGTTCGAACACTCGAACACCTATACGGATTCTCCTGCACAGTGGCAGATATGTAAATACGGCGTTTACTTACCATTTCCCACGCATTAGGGTTCGAACACTCGAACGCCTATACGGATTCTCCTGCACAGTGGCAAATATGTAAATACGGCGTTTACTTACCATTTCTCACGCATTAGGGTTCGAACACTCGAACACCTATACGGATTCTCCTGCACAGTGGCAGATATGTAAATACGGCGTTACTTACCATTTCCCACGCATTAGGGTTCGAACACTCGAACAACTATACGGATTCTCCTGCACAGTGGCAGATATGTAAATACGGCGTTTACTTACCATTTCTCATGCATTAGGGTTCGAACACTCGAACGCCTATACGGATTCTCCTGCACAGTGGCAGATATGTAAATACGGCGTTTACTTACCATTTTGCACGCATTAGGGTTCGAACACTCGAACACCTATACGGATTCTCCTGCACAGTGGCAGATATGTAAATACGGCGTTTACTTACCATTTCCCACGCATTAGGGTTCGAACACTCGAACACCTATACGGATTCTCCTGCACAGTGGCAGATATGTAAATACGGCGTTTACTTACCATTTCTCATGCATTAGGGTTTGAACACTCGAACGCCTACACGGATTCTCCTGCACAGTGGCAGATATGTAAATACGGCGTTTACTTACCATTTTGCACGCATTAGGGTTCGAACACTCGAACACCTATACGGATTCTCCTGCACAGTGGCAGATATGTAAATACGGCGTTTACTTACCATTTCTCATGCATTAGGGTTCGAACACTCGAACACCTATACGGATTTTCCTGCACAGCGGCAGATATGTAAATACGGCGTTTACTTACCATTTCCAACGGATTAGGGTTCGAACACTCGAAAACCTATACGGATTCTCCTCCACAGTGGCAAATATGTAAATACGGCGTTTACTTACCATTTCTCACGCATTAGGGTTCGAACACTCGAACACCTATACGGATTCTCCTGCACAGTGGCAGATATGTAAATACGGCGTTTACTTACCATTTCCAACGCATTAGGGTTCGAACACTCGAACACCTATACGGATTCTCCTGCACAGTGGCAGATATGTAAATACGGCGTTTACTTACCATTTCTCATGCATTAGGGTTTGAACACTCGAACGCCTATACGGATTCTCATGCACAGTGGCAGATATGTAAATACGGCGTTTACTTACCATTTCCCACGCATTAGGGTTGGAACACTCGAACAACTATACGGATTCTCCTGCACAGTGGCAGATATGTAAATACGGCGTTTACTTACCATTTCTCGTGCATTAGGGTTCGAACACTCGAACGCCTATACGGATTCTCCTGCACAGTGGCAGATATGTTAATACGGCGTTTACTTACCATTTTGCACGCATTAGGGTTCGAACACTCGAACACCTATACGGATTCTCCTGCACAGTGGCAGATATGTAAATACGGCGTTTACTTACCATTTCTCATGCATTAGGGTTCGAACACTCGAACACCTATACGGATTCTCCTGCACAGTGGCAGATATGTAAATACGGCGTTTACTTACCATTTCCAACGCATTAGGGTTCGAACACTCGAACACCTATACGGATTCTCCTGCACAGTGGCAGATATGTAAATACGGCGTTTACTTACCATTTCCCACGCATTAGAGTTCGAACACTCGAACACCTATACGGATTCTCTTGCACAGTGGCAGATATGTAAATACGGCGTTTACTTACCATTTCCCACGCATTAGGGTTCGAACACTCGAACACCTATACGGATTCTCCTGCACAGTGGCAGATATGTAAATACGGCGTTTACTTACCATTTCCCACGCATTAGGGTTCGAACACTCGAACACCTATACGGATTCTCCTGCACAGTGGCAAATATGTAAATACGGCGTTTACTTACCATTTCTCACGCATTAGGGTTCGAACACTCGAACACCTAGACGGATTCTCCTGCACAGTGGCAGATATGTAAATACGGCGTTTACTTACCATTTCTCATGCATTAGGGTTTGAACACTCGAACGCCTACACGGATTCTCCTGCACAGTGGCAGATATGTAAATACGGCGTTTACTTACCATTTTGCACGCATTAGGGTTCGAACACTCGAACACCTATACGGATTCTCCTGCACAGTTGGCAGATATGTAAATACGGCGTTTACTTACCATCTATCTAAGTCTCATGCATTAGGGTCGAACACTCGAACACCTATACGGATTTTCCTGCACAGCGGCAGATATGTAAATACGGCGTTTACTTACCATTTCCAACGGATTAGGGTTCGAACACTCGAAAACCTATACGGATTCTCCTCCACAGTGGCAAATATGTAAATACGGCGTTTACTTACCATTTCTCACGCATTAGGGTTCGAACACTCGAACACCTATACGGATTCTCCTGCACAGTGGCAGATATGTAAATACGGCGTTTACTTACCATTTCCAACGCATTAGGGTTCGAACACTCGAACACCTATACGGATTCTCCTGCACAGTGGCAGATATGTAAATACGGCGTTTACTTACCATTTCTCATGCATTAGGGTTTGAACACTCGAAACGCCTATACGGATTCTCATGCACAGTGGCAGATATGTAAATACGGCGTTTACTTACCATTTCCACGCATTAGGGTTGGAACACTCGAACAACTATACGGATTCTCCTGCACAGTGGCAGATATGTAAATACTGGGCGTTTACTTACCAATTTCTCGTGCATTAGGGTTCGAACACTCGAACGCCTATACGGATTCTCCTGCACAGTGGCAGATATGTTAATACGGCGTTTACTTACCATTTGCACGCATTAGGGTTCGAACACTCGAACACCTATACGGATTCTCCTGCACAGTGGCAGATATGTAAATACGGCGTTTTACTTACCATTTCTCATGCATTAGGGTTCGAACACTCGAACACCTATAACGGATTCTCCTGCACAGTGGCAGATATGTAAATACGGCGTTTACTTACCATTTCCAACGCATTAGGGTTCGAACACTCGAACACCTATACGGATTCTCCTGCACAGTGGCAGATATGTAAATACGGCGTTTACTTACCATTTCCCACGCATTAGAGTTCGAACACTCGAACACCTATACGGATTCTCTTGCACAGTGGCAGATATGTAAATACGGCGTTTACTTACCATTTCCCACGCATTAGGGTTCGAACACTCGAACACCTATACGGATTCTCCTGCACAGTGGCAGATATGTAAATACGGCGTTTACTTACCATTTCCCACGCATTAGGGTTCGAACACTCGAACACCTATACGGATTCTCCTGCACAGTGGCAAATATGTAAATACGGCGTTTACTTACCATTTCTCACGCATTAGGGTTCGAACACTCGAACACCTAGACGGATCTTCTCCTGCACAGTGGCAGATATGTAAATACGGCGTTTACTTACCATTTCTCATGCATTCACTCGAACGCCTACACGGATTCTCCTGCACAGTGGCAGATATGTAAATACGGCGTTTACTTACCATTTTGCACGCATTAGGGTTCGAACACTCGAACACCTATACGGATTCTCCTGCACAGTGGCAGATATGTAAATACGGCGTTTACTTACCATTTCTCATGCATTAGGGTTCGAACACTCGAACACCTATACGGATTTTCCTGCACAGCGGCAGATATGTAAATACGGCGTTTACTTACCATTTCCAACGGATTAGGGTTCGAACACTCGAAAACCTATACGGATTCTCCTCCACAGTGGCAAATATGTAAATACGGCGTTTACTTACCATTTCTCACGCATTAGGGTTCGAACACTCGAACACCTATACGGATTCTCCTGCACAGTGGCAGATATGTAAATACGGCGTTTACTTACCATTTCCAACGCATTAGGGTTCGAACACTCGAACACCTATACGGATTCTCCTGCACAGTGGCAGATATGTAAATACGGCGTTTACTTACCATTTCTCATGCATTAGGGTTTGAACACTCGAACGCCTATACGGATTCTCATGCACAGTGGCAGATATGTAAATACGGCGTTTACTTACCATTTCCCACGCATTAGGGTTGGAACACTCGAACAACTATACGGATTCTCCTGCACAGTGGCAGATATGTAAATACGGCGTTTACTTACCATTTCTCGTGCATTAGGGTTCGAACACTCGAACGCCTATACGGATTCTCCTGCACAGTGGCAGATATGTTAATACGGCGTTTACTTACCATTTTGCACGCATTAGGGTTCGAACACTCGAACACCTATACGGATTCTCCTGCACAGTGGCAGATATGTAAATACGGCGTTTACTTACCATTTCTCATGCATTAGGGTTCGAACACTCGAACACCTATACGGATTCTCCTGCACAGTGGCAGATATGTAAATACGGCGTTTACTTACCATTTCCAACGCATTAGGGTTCGAACACTCGAACACCTATACGGATTCTCCTGCACAGTGGCAGATATGTAAATACGGCGTTTACTTACCATTTCCCACGCATTAGAGTTCGAACACTCGAACACCTATACGGATTCTCTTGCACAGTGGCAGATATGTAAATACGGCGTTTACTTACCATTTCCCATGCATTAGGGTTCGAACACTCGAACACCTATACGGATTCTCCTGCACAGTGGCAGATATGTAAATACGGCGTTTACTTACCATTTCCCACGCATTAGGGTTCGAACACTCGAACACCTATACGGATTCTCCTGCACAGTGGCAAATATGTAAATACGGCGTTTACTTACCATTTCTCACGCATTAGGGTTCGAACACTCAAACACCTAGACGGATTCTCCTGCACAGTGGCAGATATGTAAATACGGCGTTTACTTACCATTTCTCATGCATTAGGGTTTGAACACTCGAACGCCTACACGGATTCTCCTGCACAGTGGCAGATATGTAAATACGGCGTTTACTTACCATTTTGCACGCATTAGGGTTCGAACACTCGAACACCTATACGGATTCTCCTGCACAGTGGCAGATATGTAAATACGGCGTTTACTTACCATTTCTCATGCATTAGGGTTCGAACACTCGAACACCTATACGGATTTTCCTGCACAGCGGCAGATATGTAAATACGGCGTTTACTTACCATTTCCAACGGATTAGGGTTCGAACACTCGAAAACCTATACGGATTCTCCTCCACAGTGGCAAATATGTAAATACGGCGTTTACTTACCATTTCTCACGCATTAGGGTTCGAACACTCGAACACCTATACGGATTCTCCTGCACAGTGGCAGATATGTAAATACGGCGTTTACTTACCATTTCCAACGCATTAGGGTTCGAACACTCGAACACCTATACGGATTCTCCTGCACAGTGGCAGATATGTAAATACGGCGTTTACTTACCATTTCCCACGCATTAGGGTTCGAACACTCGAACACCTATACGGATTCTCCTGCACAGTGGCAAATATGTAAATACGGCGTTTACTTACCATTTCTCACGCATTAGGGTTCGAACACTCGAACACCTATACGGATTCTCCTGCACAGTGGCAGATATGTAAATACGGCGTTACTTACCATTTCCCACGCATTAGGGTTCGAACACTCGAACAACTATACGGATTCTCCTGCACAGTGGCAGATATGTAAATACGGCGTTTACTTACCATTTCTCATGCATTAGGGTTCGAACACTCGAACACCTATACGGATTCTCCTGCACAGTGGCAGATATGTAAATACGGCGTTTACTTACCATTTCCAATGCATTAGGGTTCGAACACTCGAACACCTATACGGATTCTCCTGCACAGTGGCAGATATGTAAATACGGCGTTTACTTACCATTTCCCACGCATTAGAGTTCGAACACTCGAACACCTATACGGATTCTCTTGCACAGTGGCAGATATGTAAATACGGCGTTTACTTACCATTTCCCACGCATTAGGGTTCGAACACTCGAACACCTATACGGATTCTCCTGCACAGTGGCAGATATGTAAATACGGCGTTTACTTACCATTTCCCACGCATTAGGGTTCGAACACTCGAACACCTATACGGATTCTCCTGCACAGTGGCAAATATGTAAATACGGCGTTTACTTACCATTTCTCACGCATTAGGGTTCGAACACTCGAACACCTAGACGGATTCTCCTGCACAGTGGCAGATATGTAAATACGGCGTTTACTTACCATTTCTCATGCATTAGGGTTTGAACACTCGAACGCCTACACGGATTCTCCTGCACAGTGGCAGATATGTAAATACGGCGTTTACTTACCATTTTGCACGCATTAGGGTTCGAACACTCGAACACCTATACGGATTCTCCTGCACAGTGGCAGATATGTAAATACGGCGTTTACTTACCATTTCTCATGCATTAGGGTTCGAACACTCGAACACCTATACGGATTTTCCTGCACAGCGGCAGATATGTAAATACGGCGTTTACTTACCATTTCCAACGGATTAGGGTTCGAACACTCGAAAACCTATACGGATTCTCCTCCACAGTGGCAAATATGTAAATACGGCGTTTACTTACCATTTCTCACGCATTAGGGTTCGAACACTCGAACACCTATACGGATTCTCCTGCACAGTGGCAGATATGTAAATACGGCGTTTACTTACCATTTCCAACGCATTAGGGTTCGAACACTCGAACACCTATACGGATTCTCCTGCACAGTGGCAGATATGTAAATACGGCGTTTACTTACCATTTCCCACGCATTAGGGTTCGAACACTCGAACACCTATACGGATTCTCCTGCACAGTGGCAAATATGTAAATACGGCGTTTACTTACCATTTCTCACGCATTAGGGTTCGAACACTCGAACACCTATACGGATTCTCCTGCACAGTGGCAGATATGTAAATACGGCGTTACTTACCATTTCCCACGCATTAGGGTTCGAACACTCGAACAACTATACGGATTCTCCTGCACAGTGGCAGATATGTAAATACGGCGTTTACTTACCATTTCTCATGCATTAGGGTTCGAACACTCGAACGCCTATACGGATTCTCCTGCACAGTGGCAGATATGTAAATACGGCGTTTACTTACCATTTTGCACGCATTAGGGTTCGAACACTCGAACACCTATACGGATTCTCCTGCACAGTGGCAGATATGTAAATACGGCGTTTACTTACCATTTCCCACGCATTAGGGTTCGAACACTCGAACACCTATACGGATTCTCCTGCACAGTGGCAGATATGTAAATACGGCGTTTACTTACCATTTCCCACGCATTAGGGTTCGAACACTCAAACACCTATACGGATTCTCCTGCACAGTGGCAAATATGTAAATACGGCGTTTACTTACCATTTCTCACGCATTAGGGTTCGAACACTCGAACACCTAGACGGATTCTCCTGCACAGTGGCAGATATGTAAATACGGCGTTTACTTACCATTTCTCATGCATTAGGGTTTGAACACTCGAACGCCTACACGGATTCTCCTGCACAGTGGCAGATATGTAAATACGGCGTTTACTTACCATTTTGCACGCATTAGGGTTCGAACACTCGAACACCTATACGGATTCTCCTGCACAGTGGCAGATATGTAAATACGGCGTTTACTTACCATTTCTCATGCATTAGGGTTCGAACACTCGAACACCTATACGGATTTTCCTGCACAGCGGCAGATATGTAAATACGGCGTTTACTTACCATTTCCAACGGATTAGGGTTCGAACACTCGAAAACCTATACGGATTCTCCTCCACAGTGGCAAATATGTAAATACGGCGTTTACTTACCATTTCTCACGCATTAGGGTTCGAACACTCGAACACCTATACGGATTCTCCTGCACAGTGGCAGATATGTAAATACGGCGTTTACTTACCATTTCCAACGCATTAGGGTTCGAACACTCGAACACCTATACGGATTCTCCTGCACAGTGGCAGATATGTAAATACGGCGTTTACTTACCATTTCCCACGCATTAGGGTTCGAACACTCGAACACCTATACGGATTCTCCTGCACAGTGGCAGATATGTAAATACGGCGTTTACTTACCATTTCCCACGCATTAGGGTTCGAACACTCGAACACCTATACGGATTCTCCTGCACAGTGGCAAATATGTAAATACGGCGTTTACTTACCATTTCTCACGCATTAGGGTTCGAACACTCGAACACCTATACGGATTCTCCTGCACAGTGGCAGATATGTAAATACGGCGTTACTTACCATTTCCCACGCATTAGGGTTCGAACACTCGAACAACTATACGGATTCTCCTGCACAGTGGCAGATATGTAAATACGGCGTTTACTTACCATTTCTCATGCATTAGGGTTCGAACACTCGAACGCCTATACGGATTCTCCTGCACAGTGGCAGATATGTAAATACGGCGTTTACTTACCATTTTGCACGCATTAGGGTTCGAACACTCGAACACCTATACGGATTCTCCTGCACAGTGGCAGATATGTAAATACGGCGTTTACTTACCATTTCTCATGCATTAGGGTTTGAACACTCGAACGCCTATACGGATTCTCATGCACAGTGGCAGATATGTAAATACGGCGTTTACTTACCATTTTGCACGCATTAGGGTTCGAACACTCGAACACCTATACGGATTCTCCTGCACAGTGGCAGATATGTAAATACGGCGTTTACTTACCATTTCTGAGGCATTAGGGTTCGAACACTCGAACGCCTATACGGATTCTCTTGCACAGTCGCAGATATGTAAATACGGCGTTTACTTACCATTTCTGATGCATTAGGGTTCGAACACTCGAACACCTATACGGATTCTCCTTCACAGTGGCAGATATGTAAATACGGCGTTACTTACCATTTCCCACGCATTAGGGTTCGAACACTCGAACAACTATACGGATTCTCCTGCACAGTGGCAGATATGTAAATACGGCGTTTACTTACCATTTCTCATGCATTTGGGTTCGAACACTCGAACGCCTATACGGATTCTCCTGCACAGTGGCAGATATGTTAATACGGCGTTTACTTACCATTTTGCACGCATTAGGGTTCGAACACTCAAACACCTATACGGATTCTCCTGCACAGTGGCAGATATGTAAATACGGCGTTTACTTACCATTTCTCATGCATTAGGGTTTGAACACTCGAACGCCTATACGGATTCTCATGCACAGTGGCAGATATGTAAATACGGCGTTTACTTACCATTTTGCACGCATTAGGGTTCGAAAACTCGAACACCTATACGGATTCTCCTGCACAGTGGCAGATATGTAAATACGGCGTTTACTTACCATTTCCCACGCATTAGGGTTCGAACACTCGAACACCTATACGGATTCTCCTGCACAGTGGCAGATATGTAAATACGGCGTTTACTTACCATTTTCCACGCATTAGGGTTCGAACACTCGAACACCTAGACGGCTTCTCCTGCACAGTGGCAGATATGTAAATACGGCGTTTACTTACCATTTCTCATGCATTAGGGTTTGAACACTCGAACGCCTATACGGATTCTCATGCACAGTGGCAGATATGTAAATACGGCGTTTACTTACCATTTTGCACGCATTAGGGTTCGAACACTCGAACACCTATACGGATTCTCCTGCACAGCGGCAGATATGTAAATACGGCGTTTACTTACCATTTCTGAGGCATTAGGGTTCGAACACTCGAACACCTATACGGATTCTCTTGCACAGTGGCAGATATGTAAATACGGCGTTTACTTACCATTTCCCACGCATTAGGGTTCGAACACTCGAACACCTATACGGATTCACCTGCACAGTGGCAGATATGTAAATACGGCGTTTACTTACCATTTCTGATGCATTAGGGTTCGAACACTCGAACACCTATACGGATTCTCCTGCACAGTGGCAGATATGTAAATACGGCGTTACTTACCATTTCCCACGCATTAGGGTTCGAACACTCGAACAACTATACGGATTCTCCTGCACAGTGGCAGATATGTAAATACGGCGTTTACTTACCATTTCTCATGCATTAGGGTTCGAACACTCGAACGCCTATACGGATTCTCCTGCACAGTGGCAGATATGTTAATACGGCGTTTACTTACCATTTTGCACGCATTAGGGTTCGAACACTCGAACACCTATACGGATTCTCTTGCACAGTGGCAGATATGTAAATACGGCGTTTACTTACCATTTCTCATGCATTAGGGTTTGAACACTCGAACGCCTATACGGATTCTCATGCACAGTAGCAGATATGTAAATACGGCGTTTACTTACCATTTTGCACGCATTAGGGTTCGAACACTCGAACACCTATACGGATTCTCCTGCACAGTGGCAGATATGTAAATACGGCGTTTACTTACCATTTCCAACGCATTAGGGTTCGAACACTCGAACACCTATACGGATTCTCCTGCACAGTGGCAGATATGTAAATACGGCGTTTACTTACCATTTCCCACGCATTAGGGTTCGAACACTCGAACACCTATACGGATTCTCCTGCACAGTGGCAGATATGTAAATACGGCGTTTACTTACCATTTCCCACGCATTAGGGTTCGAACACTCGAACACCTATACGGATTCTCCTGCACAGTGGCAAATATGTAAATACGGCGTTTACTTACCATTTCTCACGCATTAGGGTTCGAACACTCGAACACCTAGACGGATTCTCCTGCACAGTGGCAGATATGTAAATACGGCGTTTACTTACCATTTCTCATGCATTAGGGTTTGAACACTCGAACGCCTACACGGATTCTCCTGCACAGTGGCAGATATGTAAATACGGCGTTTACTTACCATTTTGCACGCATTAGGGTTCGAACACTCGAACACCTATACGGATTCTCCTGCACAGTGGCAGATATGTAAATACGGCGTTTACTTACCATTTCTCATGCATTAGGGTTCGAACACTCGAACACCTATACGGATTCTCCTGCACAGCGGCAGATATGTAAATACGGCGTTTACTTACCATTTCCAACGGATTAGGGTTCGAACACTCGAACACCTATACGGATTCTCCTGCACAGTGGCAGATATGTAAATACGGCGTTTACTTACCATTTCCCACGCATTAGGGTTCGAACACTCGAACACCTATACGGATTCTCCTGCACAGTGGCAAATATGTAAATACGGCGTTTACTTACCATTTCTCACGCATTAGGGTTCGAACACTCGAACACCTATACGGATTCTCCTGCACAGTGGCAGATATGTAAATACGGCGTTTACTTAACATTTCTCATGCATTAGGATTTGAACACTCGAACGCCTACACAGATTCTCCTGCACAGTGGCAGATATGTAAATACGGCGTTTACTTACCATTTTGCACGCATTAGGGTTCGAACACTCGAACACCTATACGGATTCTCCTGCACAGTGGCAGATATGTAAATACGGCGTTTACTTACCATTTCTGAGGCATTAGGGTTCGAACACTCGAACACCTATACGGATTCTCCTGCACAGTGGCATATATGTAAATACGGCGTTTACTTACCAATTCCCACGCATTAGGGTTCGAACACTCGAACACCTATACGGATTCTCCTGCACAGTGGCAGATATGTAAATACGGCATTTACTTACCATTTCTCATGCATTAGGGTTTGAACACTCGAACGCCTATACGGATTCTCCTGCATAGTGGCAGATATGTAAATACGGCATTTACTTACCATTTTGCACGCATTAGGGTTCGAACACTCGAACACCTATACGGATTCTCCTGCACAGTGGCAGATACGTAAATACGGCGTTTACTTACCATTTCTGATGCATTAGGGTTCGAACACTCGAACACCTATACGGATTCTCCTGCACAGTGGCAGATATGTAAATACGGCGTTACTTACCATTTCCCACGCATTAGGGTTCGAACACTCGAACAACTATACGGATTCTCCTGCACAGTGGCAGATATGTAAATACGGCGTTTACTTACCATTTCTCATGCATTAGGGTTCGAACACTCGAACGCCTATACGGATTCTCCTGCGCTGTGGCAGATATGTAAATACGGCGTTTACTTACCATTTTGCACGCATTAGGGTTCGAACACTCGAACACCTATACGGATTCTGCTGCACAGTGGCAGATATGTAAATACGGCGTTTACTTACCATTTCTCATGCATTAGGGTTTGAACACTCGAACGCCTATACGGATTCTCATGCACAGTGGCAGATATGTAAATACGGCGTTTACTTACCATTTCCCACGCATTAGGGTTGGAACACTCGAACAACTATACGGATTCTCCTGCACAGTGGCAGATATGTAAATACGGCGTTTACTTACCATTTCTCATGCATTAGGGTTCGAACACTCGAACGCCTATACGGATTCTCCTGCACAGTGGCAGATATGTTAATACGGCGTTTACTTACCATTTTGCACGCATTAGGGTTCGAACACTCGAACACCTATACGGATTCTCCTGCACAGTGGCAGATATGTAAATACGGCGTTTACTTACCATTTCTCATGCATTAGGGTTTGAACACTCGAACGCCTATACGGATTCTCATGCACAGTGGCAGATATGCAAATACGGCTTTTACTTACCATTTTGCACGCATTAGGGTTCGAACACTCGAACACCTATACGGATTCTCCTGCACAGTGGCAGATATGTAAATACGGCGTTTACTTACCATTTCCAACGCATTAGGGTTCGAACACTCGAACACCTATACGGATTCTCCTGCACAGTGGCAGATATGTAAATACGGCGTTTACTTACCATTTCTCACGCATTAGGGTTCGAACACTCGAACACCTATACGGATTCTCCTGCACAGTGGCAGATATGCAAATACGGCGTTTACTTACCATTTCCCACGCATTAGGGTTCGAACACTCGAACACCTATACGGATTCTCCTGCACAGTGGCAAATATGTAAATACGGCGTTTACTTACCATTTCTCACGCATTAGGGTTCGAACACTCGAACACCTAGATGGATTCTCCTGCACAGTGGCAGATATGTAAATACGGCGTTTACTTACCATTTCTCATGCATTAGGGTTTGAACACTCGAACGCCTATACGGATTCTCATGCACAGTGGCTGATATGTAAATACGGCGTTTACTTACCATTTTGCACGCATTAGGGTTCGAACACTCGAACACCTATACGGATTCTCCTGCACAGTGGCAGATATGTAAATACGGCGTTTACTTACCATTTCTGAGGCATTAGGGTTCGAACACTCGAACACCTATACGGATTCTCTTGCACAGTGGCAGATATGTAAATACGGCGTTTACTTACCATTTCCCACGCATTAGGGTTCGAACACTCGAACACCTATACGGATTCTCCTGCACAGTGGCAGATATGTAAATACGGCGTTTACTTACCATTTCCCACGCATTAGGGTTCGAACACTCGAACAACTATACGGATTCTCCTGCACAGTGGCAGATATGTAAATACGGCGTTTACTTACCATTTCTCATGCATTAGGGTTCGAACACTCGAACGCCTATACGGATTCTCCTGCACAGTGGCAGATATGTAAATACGGCGTTTACTTACCATTTTGCACGCATTAGGGTTCGAACACTCGAACACCTATACGGATTCTGCTGCACAGTGGCAGATATGTAAATACGGCGTTTACTTACCATTTCTCATGCATTAGGGTTTGAACACTCGAACGCCTATACGGATTCTCATGCACAGTGGCAGATATGTAAATACGGCGTTTACTTACCATTTCCCACGCATTAGGGTTGGAACACTCGAACAACTATACGGATTCTCCTGCACAGTGGCAGATATGTAAATACGGCGTTTACTTACCATTTCTCATGCATTAGGGTTTGAACACTCGAACGCCTATACGGATTCTCCTGCACAGTGGCAGATATGTTAATACGGCGTTTACTTACCATTTTGCACGCATTAGGGTTCGAACACTCGAACACCTATACGGATTCTCCTGCACAGTGGCAGATATGTAAATACGGCGTTTACTTACCATTTCTCATGCATTAGGGTTTGAACACTCGAACGCCTATACGGATTCTCATGCACAGTGGCAGATATGCAAATACGGCTTTTACTTACCATTTTGCACGCATTAGGGTTCGAACACTCGAACACCTATACGGATTCTCCTGCACAGTGGCAGATATGTAAATACGGCGTTTACTTACCATTTCCAACGCATTAGGGTTCGAACACTCGAACACCTATACGGATTCTCCTGCACAGTGGCAGATATGTAAATACGGCGTTTACTTACCATTTCCCACGCATTAGGGTTCGAACACTCGAACACCTATACGGATTCTCCTGCACAGTGGCAAATATGTAAATACGGCGTTTACTTACCATTTCTCATGCATTAGGGTTCGAACACTCGAACACCTAGACGGATTCTCCTGCACAGTGGCAGATATGTAAATACGGCGTTTACTTACCATTTCTCATGCATTAGGGTTTGAACACTCGAACGCCTATACAGATTCTCATGCACAGTGGCTGATATGTAAATACGGCGTTTACTTACAATTTTGAACGCATTAGGGTTCGAACACTCGAACACCTATACGGATTCTCCTGCACAGTGGCAGATATGTAAATACGGCGTTTACTTACCATTTCTGAGGCATTAGGGTTCGAACACTCGAACACCTATACGGATTCTCTTGCACAGTGGCAGATATGTAAATACGGCGTTTACTTACCATTTCCCACGCATTAGGGTTCGAACACTCGAACACCTATACGGATTCTCCTGCACAGTGGCAGATATGTAAATACGGCGTTTACTTACCATTTCCCACGCATTAGGGTTCGAACACTCGAACACCTATACGGATTCTCCTGCAAAGTGGCAAATATGTAAATACGGCGTTTACTTACCATTTCTCACGCATTAGGGTTCGAACACTCGAACACCTAGACGGATTCTCCTGCACAGTGGCAGATATGTAAATACGGCGTTTACTTACCATTTCTCATGCATTAGGGTTCGAACACTCGAACGCCTATACGGATTCTCCTGCACAGTGGCAGATATGTAAATACGGCGTTTACTTACCATTTTGCACGCATTAGGGTTCGAACACTCGAACACCTATACGGATTCTGCTGCACAGTGGCAGATATGTAAATACGGCGTTTACTTACCATTTCTCATGCATTAGGGTTTGAACACTCGAACGCCTATACGGATTCTCATGCACAGTGGCAGATATGTAAATACGGCGTTTACTTACCATTTCCCACGCATTAGGGTTGGAACACTCGAACAACTATACGGATTCTCCTGCACAGTGGCAGATTTGTAAATACGGCGTTTACTTACCATTTCTCATGCATTAGGGTTCGAACCCTCGAACGCTATACGGATTATCCTGCACAGTGGCAGATATGTTAATACGGCGTTTACTTACCATTTTGCACGCATTAGGGTTCGAACACTCGAACACCTATACGGATTCTCCTGCACAGTGGCAGATATGTAAATACGGCGTTTACTTACCATTTCTCATGCATTAGGGTTTGAACACTCGAACGCCTATACGGATTCTCATGCACAGTGGCAGATATGCAAATACGGCGTTTACTTACCATTTTGCACGCATTAGGGTTCGAACACTCGAACACCTATACGGATTCTCCTGCACAGTGGCAGATATGTAAATACGGCGTTTACTTACCATTTCCAACGCATTAGGGTTCGAACACTCGAACACCTATACGGATTCTCCTGCACAGTGGCAGATATGTAAATACGGCGTTTACTTACCATTTCTCACGCATTAGGGTTCGAACACTCGAACACCTATACGGATTCTCCTGCACAGTGGCAGATATGTAAATACGGCGTTTACTTACCATTTCCCACGCATTAGGGTTCGAACACTCGAACACCTATACGGATTCTCCTGCACAGTGGCAAATATGTAAATACGGCGTTTACTTACCATTTCTCACGCATTAGGGTTCGAACACTCGAACACCTAGACGGATTCTCCTGCACAGTGGCAGATATGTAAATACGGCGTTTACTTACCATTTCTCATGCATTAGGGTTTGAACACTCGAACGCCTATACAGATTCTCATGCACAGTGGCTGATATGTAAATACGGCGTTTACTTACCATTTTGAACGCATTAGGGTTCGAACACTCGAACACCTATACGGATTCTCCTGCACAGTGGCAGATATGTAAATACGGCGTTTACTTACCATTTCTGAGGCATTAGGGTTCGAACACTCGAACACCTATACGGATTCTCTTGCACAGTGACAGATATGTAAATACGGCGTTTACTTACCATTTCCCACGCATTAGGGTTCGAACACTCGAACACCTATACGGATTCTCCTGCACAGTGGCAGATATGTAAATACGGCGTTTACTTACCATTTCCCACGCATTAGGGTTCGAACACTCGAACACCTATACGGATTCTCCTGCAAAGTGGCACATATGTAAATACGGCGTTTACTTACCATTTCTCACGCATTAGGGTTCGAACACTCGAACACCTAGACGGATTCTCCTGCACAGTGGCAGATATGTAAATACGGCGTTTACTTACCATTTCTCATGCATTAGGGTTCGAACACTCGAACGCCTATACGGATTCTCCTGCACAGTGGCAGATATGTAAATACGGCGTTTACTTACCATTTTGCACGCATTAGGGTTCGAACACTCGAACACCTATACGGATTCTGCTGCACAGTGGCAGATATGTAAATACGGCGTTTACTTACCATTTCTCATGCATTAGGGTTTGAACACTCGAACGCCTATACGGATTCTCATGCACAGTGGCAGATATGTAAATACGGCGTTTACTTACCATTTCCCACGCATTAGGGTTGGAACACTCGAACAACTATACGTATTCTCCTGCACAGTGGCAGATATGTAAATACGGCGTTTACTTACCATTTCTCATGCATTAGGGTTCGAACCCTCGAACGCCTATACGGATTCTCCTGCACAGTGGCAGATATGTTAATACGGCGTTTACTTACCATTTTGCACGCATTAGGGTTCGAACACTCGAACACCTATACGGATTCTCCTGCACAGTGGCAGATATGTAAATACGGCGTTTACTTACCATTTCTCATGCATTAGGGTTTGAACACTCGAACGCCTATACGGATTCTCATGCACAGTGGCAGATATGCAAATACGGCGTTTACTTACCATTTTGCACGCATTAGGGTTCGAACACTCGAACACCTATACGGATTCTCCTGCACAGTGGCAGATATGTAAATACGGCGTTTACTTACCATTTCCAACGCATTAGGGTTCGAACACTCGAACACCTATACGGATTCTCCTGCACAGTGGCAGATATGTAAATACGGCGTTTACTTACCATTTCTCACGCATTAGGGTTCGAACACTCGAACACCTAGACGGATTCTCCTGCACAGTGGCAGATATGTAAATACGGCGTTTACTTACCATTTCTCATGCATTAGGGTTTGAACACTCGAACGCCTATACGGATTCTCATGCACAGTGGCTGATATGTAAATACGGCGTTTACTTACCATTTTGAACGCATTAGGGTTCGAACACTCGAACACCTATACGGATTCTCCTGCACAGTGGCAGATATGTAAATACGGCGTTTACTTACCATTTCTGAGGCATTAGGGTTCGAACACTCGAACACCTATACGGATTCTCTTGCACAGTGGCAGATATGTAAATACGGCGTTTACTTACCATTTCCCACGCATTAGGGTTCGAACACTCGAACACCTATACGGATTCTCCTGCACAGTGGCAGATATGTAAATACGGCGTTTACTTACCATTTCCCACGCATTAGGGTTCGAACACTCGAACACCTATACGGATTCTCCTGCACAGTGGCAAATATGTAAATACGGCGTTTACTTACCATTTCTCACGCGTTAGGGTTCGAACACTCGAACACCTATACGGATTCTCCTGCACAGTGCCAGATATGTAAATACGGCGTGTACTTAACATTTCTCATGCATTAGGATTTGAACACTCGAACGCCTACACGGATTCTCCTGCACAGTGGCAGATATGTAAATACGGCGTTTACTTACCATTTTGCACGCATTAGGGTTCGAACACTCGAACACCTATACGGATTCTCCTGCACAGTGGCAGATATGTAAATACGGCGTTTACTTACCATTTCTGAGGCATTAGGGTTCGAACACTCGAACACCTATACGGATTCTCCTGCACAGTGGCATATATGTAAATACGGCGTTTACTTACCAATTCCCACGCATTAGGGTTCGAACACTCGAACACCTATACGGATTCTCCTGCACAGTGGCAGATATGTGAATACGGCATTTACTTACCATTTCTCATGCATTAGGGTTTGAACACTCGAACGCCTATACGGATTCTCCTGCACAGTGGCAGATATGTAAATACGGCGTTTACTTACCATTTTGCACGCATTAGGGTTCGAACACTCGAACACCTATACGGATTCTCCTGCACAGTGGCAGATACGTAAATACGGCGTTTACTTACCATTTCTGATGCATTAGGGTTCGAACACTCGAACACCTATACGGATTCTCCTGCACAGTGGCAGATATGTAAATACGGCGTTACTTACCATTTCCCACGCATTAGGGTTCGAACACTCGAACAACTATACGGATTCTCCTGCACAGTGGCAGATATGTAAATACGGCGTTTACTTACCATTTCTCATGCATTAGGGTTCGAACACTCGAACGCCTATACGGATTCTCCTGCACAGTGGCAGATATGTAAATACGGCGTTTACTTACCATTTTGCACGCATTAGGGTTCGAACACTCGAACACCTATACGGATTCTCCTGCACAGTGGCAAATATGTAAATACGGCGTTTACTTACCATTTCTCACGCATTAGGGTTCGAACACTCGAACACCTAGACGGA
The DNA here is from genome assembly GCA_036172215.1 of Camellia granthamiana. Classification (NCBI taxonomy): domain Eukaryota; kingdom Viridiplantae; phylum Streptophyta; class Magnoliopsida; order Ericales; family Theaceae; genus Camellia; species Camellia granthamiana. Next base: position 77,058 of record JAXFYN010000749.1, on the reverse strand, counting down.
TTCTCCTGCACAGTGGCAGATATGTAAATACGGCGTTTACTTACCATTTCTCATGCATTAGGGTTTGAACACTCGAACGCCTATACGGATTCTCATGCACAGTGGCTGATATGTAAATACGGCGTTTACTTACCATTTTGAACGCATTAGGGTTCGAACACTCGAACACCTATACGGATTCTCCTGCACAGTGGCAGATATGTAAATACGGCGTTTACTTACCATTTCTCACGCATTAGGGTTCGAACACTCGAACACCTAGACGGATTCTCCTGCACAGTGGCAGATATGTAAATACGGCGTTTACTTACCATTTCTCATGCATTAGGGTTTGAACACTCGAACGCCTATACAGATTCTCATGCACAGTGGCTGATATGTAAATACGGCGTTTACTTACCATTTTGAACGCATTAGGGTTCGAACACTCGAACACCTATACGGATTCTCCTGCACAGTGGCAGATATGTAAATACGGCGTTTACTTACCATTTCTGAGGCATTAGGGTTCGAACACTCGAACACCTATACGGATTCTCTTGCACAGTGACAGATATGTAAATACGGCGTTTACTTACCATTTCCCACGCATTAGGGTTCGAACACTCGAACACCTATACGGATTCTCCTGCACAGTGGCAGATATGTAAATACGGCGTTTACTTACCATTTCCCACGCATTAGGGTTCGAACACTCGAACACCTATACGGATTCTCCTGCAAAGTGGCACATATGTAAATACGGCGTTTACTTACCATTTCTCACGCATTAGGGTTCGAACACTCGAACACCTAGACGGATTCTCCTGCACAGTGGCAGATATGTAAATACGGCGTTTACTTACCATTTCTCATGCATTAGGGTTCGAACACTCGAACGCCTATACGGATTCTCCTGCACAGTGGCAGATATGTAAATACGGCGTTTACTTACCATTTTGCACGCATTAGGGTTCGAACACTCGAACACCTATACGGATTCTGCTGCACAGTGGCAGATATGTAAATACGGCGTTTACTTACCATTTCTCATGCATTAGGGTTTGAACACTCGAACGCCTATACGGATTCTCATGCACAGTGGCAGATATGTAAATACGGCGTTTACTTACCATTTCCCACGCATTAGGGTTGGAACACTCGAACAACTATACGTATTCTCCTGCACAGTGGCAGATATGTAAATACGGCGTTTACTTACCATTTCTCATGCATTAGGGTTCGAACCCTCGAACGCCTATACGGATTCTCCTGCACAGTGGCAGATATGTTAATACGGCGTTTACTTACCATTTTGCACGCATTAGGGTTCGAACACTCGAACACCTATACGGATTCTCCTGCACAGTGGCAGATATGTAAATACGGCGTTTACTTACCATTTCTCATGCATTAGGGTTTGAACACTCGAACGCCTATACGGATTCTCATGCACAGTGGCAGATATGCAAATACGGCGTTTACTTACCATTTTGCACGCATTAGGGTTCGAACACTCGAACACCTATACGGATTGTCCTGCACAGTGGCAGATATGTAAATACGGCGTTTACTTACCATTTCCAACGCATTAGGGTTCGAACACTCGAACACCTATACGGATTCTCCTGCACAGTGGCAGATATGTAAATACGGCGTTTACTTACCATTTCTCACGCATTAGGGTTCGAACACTCGAACACCTAGACGGATTCTCCTGCACAGTGGCAGATATGTAAATACGGCGTTTACTTACCATTTCTCATGCATTAGGGTTTGAACACTCGAACGCCTATACGGATTCTCATGCACAGTGGCTGATATGTAAATACGGCGTTTACTTACCATTTTGAACGCATTAGGGTTCGAACACTCGAACACCTATACGGATTCTCCTGCACAGTGGCAGATATGTAAATACGGCGTTTACTTACCATTTCTGAGGCATTAGGGTTCGAACACTCGAACACCTATACGGATTCTCTTGCACAGTGGCAGATATGTAAATACGGCGTTTACTTACCATTTCCCACGCATTTGGGTTCGAACACTCGAACACCTATACGGATTCTCCTGCACAGTGGCAGATATGTAAATACGGCGTTTACTTACCATTTCCCACGCATTAGGGTTCGAACACTCGAACACCTATACGGATTCTCCTGCACAGTGGCAAATATGTAAATACGGCGTTTACTTACCATTTCTCACGCGTTAGGGTTCGAACACTCGAACACCTATACGGATTCTCCTGCACAGTGCCAGATATGTAAATACGGCGTGTACTTAACATTTCTCATGCATTAGGATTTGAACACTCGAACGCCTACACGGATTCTCCTGCACAGTGGCAGATATGTAAATACGGCGTTTACTTACCATTTTGCACGCATTAGGGTTCGAACACTCGAACACCTATACGGATTCTCCTGCACAGTGGCAGATATGTAAATACGGCGTTTACTTACCATTTCTGAGGCATTAGGGTTCGAACACTCGAACACCTATACGGATTCTCCTGCACAGTGGCATATATGTAAATACGGCGTTTACTTACCAATTCCCACGCATTAGGGTTCGAACACTCGAACACCTATACGGATTCTCCTGCACAGTGGCAGATATGTGAATACGGCATTTACTTACCATTTCTCATGCATTAGGGTTTGAACACTCGAACGCCTATACGGATTCTCCTGCACAGTGGCAGATATGTAAATACGGCGTTTACTTACCATTTTGCACGCATTAGGGTTCGAACACTCGAACACCTATACGGATTCTCCTGCACAGTGGCAGATACGTAAATACGGCGTTTACTTACCATTTCTGATGCATTAGGGTTCGAACACTCGAACACCTATACGGATTCTCCTGCACAGTGGCAGATATGTAAATACGGCGTTACTTACCATTTCCCACGCACTAGGGTTCGAACACTCGAACAACTATACGGATTCTCCTGCACAGTGGCAGATATGTAAATACGGCGTTTACTTACCATTTCTCATGCATTAGGGTTCGAACACTCGAACGCCTATACGGATTCTCCTGCACAGTGGCAGATATGTAAATACGGCGTTTACTTACCATTTTGCACGCATTAGGGTTCGAACACTCGAACACCTATACGGATTCTCCTGCACAGTGGCAAATATGTAAATACGGCGTTTACTTACCATTTCTCACGCATTAGGGTTCGAACACTCGAACACCTAGACGGATTCTCCTGCACAGTGGCAGATATGTAAATACGGCGTTTACTTACCATTTCTCATGCATTAGGGTTTGAACACTCGAACGCCTATACGGATTCTCATGCACAGTGGCTGATATGTAAATACGGCGTTTACTTACCATTTTGAACGCATTAGGGTTCGAACACTCGAACACCTATACGGATTCTCCTGCACAGTGGCAGATATGTAAATACGGCGTTTACTTACCATTTCTGAGGCATTAGGGTTCGAACACTCGAACACCTATACGGATTCTCTTGCACAGTGGCAGATATGTAAATACGGCGTTTACTTACCATTTCCCACGCATTAGGGTTCGAACACTCGAACACCTATACGGATTCTCCTGCACAGTGGCAGATATGTAAATACGGCGTTTACTTACCATTTCCCACGCATTAGGGTTCGAACACTCGAACACCTATACGGATTCTCCTGTAAAGTGGCAAATATGTAAATACGGCGTTTACTTACCATTTCTCACGCATTAGGATTCGAACACTCGAACACCTAGACGGATTCTCCTGCACAGTGGCAGATATGTAAATACGGCGTTTACTTACCATTTCTCATGCATTAGGGTTCGAACACTCGAACGCCTATACGGATTCTCCTGCACAGTGGCAGATATGTAAATACGGCGTTTACTTACCATTTTGCACGCATTAGGGTTCGAACACTCGAACACCTATACGGATTCTGCTGCACAGTGGCAGATATGTAAATACGGCGTTTACTTACCATTTCTCATGCATTAGGGTTTGAACACTCGAACGCCTATACGGATTCTCATGCACAGTGGCAGATATGTAAATACGGCGTTTACTTACCATTTCCCACGCATTAGGGTTGGAACACTCGAACAACTATACGGATTCTCCTGCACAGTGGCAGATATGTAAATACGGCGTTTACTTACCATTTCTCATGCATTAGGGTTCGAACCCTCGAACGCCTATACGGATTCTCCTGCACAGTGGCAGATATCTTAATACGGCGTTTACTTACCATTTTGCCCGCATTAGGGTTCGAACACTCGAACACCTATACGGATTCTCCTGCACAGTGGCAGATATGTAAATACGGCGTTTACTTACCATTTCTCATGCATTAGGGTTTGAACACTCGAACGCCTATACGGATTCTCATGCACAGTGGCAGATATGCAAATACGGCGTTTACTTACCATTTTGCACGCATTAGGGTTCGAACACTCGAACACCTATACGGATTCTCCTGCACAGTGGCAGATATGTAAATACGGCGTTTACTTACCATTTCCAACGCATTAGGGTTCGAACACTCGAACACCTATACGGATTCTCCTGCACAGTGGCAGATATGTAAATACGGCGTTTACTTACCATTTCTCACGCATTAGGGTTCGAACACTCGAACACCTATACGGATTCTCCAGCACAGTGGCAGATATGTAAATACGGCGTTTACTTACCATTTCCCACGCATTAGGGTTCGAACACTCGAACACCTATACGGATTCTCCTGCACAGTGGCAGATATGTAAATACGGCGTTTACTTACCATTTTGCACGCATTAGGGTTCGAACACTCGAACACCTATACGGATTCTGCTGCACAGTGGCAGATATGTAAATACGGCGTTTACTTACCATTTCTCATGCATTAGGGTTTGAACACTCGAACGCCTATACGGATTCTCATGCACAGTGGCAGATATGTAAATACGGCGTTTACTTACCATTTCCCACGCATTAGGGTTGGAACACTCGAACAACTATACGGATTCTCCTGCACAGTGGCAGATATGTAAATACGGCGTTTACTTACCATTTCTCATGCATTAGGGTTCGAACCCTCGAACGCCTATACGGATTCTCCTGCACAGTGGCAGATATGTTAATACGGCGTTTACTTACCATTTTGCCCGCATTAGGGTTCGAACACTCGAACACCTATACGGATGCTCCTGCACAGTGGCAGATATGTAAATACGGCGTTTACTTACCATTTCTCATGCATTAGGGTTTGAACACTCGAACGCCTATACGGATTCTCATGCACAGTGGCAGATATGCAAATACGGCGTTTACTTACCATTTTGCACGCATTAGGGTTCGAACACTCGAACACCTATACGGATTCTCCTGCACAGTGGCAGATATGTAAATACGGCGTTTACTTACCATTTTGCACGCATTAGGGTTCGAACACTCGAACACCTATACGGATTCTCCTGCACAGTGGCAGATATGTAAATACGGCGTTTACTTACCATTTCTCACGCATTAGGGTTCGAACACTCGAACACCTATACGGATTCTCCTGCACAGTGGCAGATATGTAAATACGGCGTTTACTTACCATTTCCCACGCATTAGGGTTCGAACACTCGAACACCTATACGGATTCTCCTGCACAGTGGCAAATATGTAAATACGGCGTTTACTTACCATTTCTCACGCATTAGGGTTCGAACACTCGAACACCTAGACGGATTCTCCTGCACAGTGGCAGATATGTAAATACGGCGTTTACTTACCATTTCTCATGCATTAGGGTTTGAACACTCGAACGCCTATACGGATTCTCATGCACAGTGGCTGATATGTAAATACGGCGTTTACTTACCATTTTGAACGCATTAGGGTTCGAAAACTCGAACACCTATACGGATTCTCCTGCACAGTGGCAGATATGTAAATACGGCGTTTACTTACCATTTCTGAGGCATTAGGGTTCGAACACTCGAACACCTATACGGATTCTCTTGCACAGTGGCAGATATGTAAATACGGCGTTTACTTACCATTTCCCACGCATTAGGGTTCGAACACTCGAACACCTATACGGATTCTCCTGCACAGTGGCAGATATGTAAATACGGCGTTTACTTACCATTTCCCACGCATTAGGGTTCGAACACTCGAACACCTATACGGATTCTCCTGCAAAGTGGCAAATATGTAAATACGGCGTTTACTTACCATTTCTCACGCATTAGGGTTCGAACACTCGAACACCTATACGGATTCTCCTGCACAGTGGCAGATATGTAAATACGGCGTTTACTTACCATTTCTCATGCATTAGGGTTTGAACACTCGAACGCCTACACGGATTCTCCTGCACAGTGGCAGATATGTAAATACGGCGTTTACTTACCATTTTGCACGCATTAGGGTTCGAACACTCGAACACCTATACGGATTCTCCTGCACAGTGGCAGATATGTAAATACGGCGTTTACTTACCATTTCTCATGCATTAGGGTTCGAACACTCGAACACCTATACGGATTCTCCTGCACAGTGGCAGATATGTAAATACGGCGTTTACTTACCATTTCCAACGGATTAGGGTTCGAACACTCGAACACCTATACGGATTCTCCTGCACAGTGGCAGATATGTAAATACGGCGTTTACTTACCATTTCTGATGCATTAGGGTTCGAACACTCGAACACCTATACGGATTCTCCTGCACAGTGGCAGATATGTAAATACGGCGTTACTTACCATTTCCCACGCATTAGGGTTCGAACACTCGAACAACTATACGGATTCTCCTGCACAGTGGCAGATATGTAAATACGGCGTTTACTTACCATTTCTCATGCATTAGGGTTCGAACACTCGAACGCCTATACGGATTCTCCTGCACAGTGGCAGATATGTAAATACGGCGTTTACTTACCATTTTGCACGCATTAGGGTTCGAACACTCGAACACCTATACGGATTCTCCTGCACAGTGGCAGATATGTAAATACGGCATTTACTTACCATTTCTCATGCATTAGGGTTTGAACACTCGAACGCCTATACGGATTCTCCTGCACAGTGGCAGATATGTAAATACGGCGTTTACTTACCATTTTGCACGCATTAGGGTTCGAACACTCGAACACCTATACGGATTCTCCTGCACAGTGGCAGATATGTAAATACGGCGTTTGCTTACCATTTCTCATGCATTAGGGTTTGAACACTCGAACGCCTATACGGATTCTCATGCACAGTGGCAGATATGTAAATACGGCGTTTACTTACCATTTTGCACGCATTAGGGTTCGAACACTCGAACACCTATACGGATTCTCCTGCATAGTGGCAGATATGTAAATACGGCGTTTACTTACCATTTCTGAGGCATTAGGGTTCGAACACTCGAACACCTATACGGATTCTCTTGCACAGTGGCAGATATGTAAATACGGCGTTTACTTACCATTTCCCACGCATTAGGGTTCGAACACTCGAACGCCTATACGGATTCTCCTGCACAGTGGCAGATATGTAAATACGGCGTTTACTTACCATTTCCCACGCATTAGGGTTCGAACACTCGAACAACTATACGGATTCTCCTGCACAGTGGCACATATGTAAATACGGCGTTTACTTACCATTTCTCACGCATTAGGGTTCGAACACTCGAACACCTAGACGGATTCTCCTGCACAGTGGCAGATATGTAAATACGGCGTTTACTTACCATTTCTCATGCATTAGGGTTTGAACACTCGAACGCCTACACGGATTCTCCTGCACAGTGGCAGATATGTAAATACGGCGTTTACTTACCATTTTGCACGCATTACGGTTCGAACACTCGAACACCTATACGGATTCTCCTGCACAGTGGCAGATATGTAAATACGGCGTTTACTTACCATTTCTCATGCATTAGGGTTCGAACACTCGAACACCTATACGGATTCTCCTGCACAGTGGCAGATATGTAAATACGGCGTTTACTTACCATTTCTCATGCATTAGGGTTTGAACACTCGAACGCCTATACGGATTCTCATGCACAGTGGCAGATATGTAAATACGGCGTTTACTTACCATTTTGCACGCATTAGGGTTCGAACACTCGAACACCTATACGGATTCTCCTGCACAGTGGCAGATATGTAAATACGGCGTATACTTAACATTTCTCATGCATTAGGGGTTGAACACTCGAACGCCTACACGGATTCTCCTGCACAGTGGCAGATATGTAAATACGGCGTTTACTTACCATTTTGCACGCATTAGGGTTCGAACACTCGAACACCTATACGGATTCTCCTGCACAGTGGCAGATATGTAAATACGGCGTTTACTTACCATTTCTCATGCATTAGGGTTCGAACACTCGAACACCTATATGGATTCTCCTGCACAGCGGCAGATATGTAAATACGGCGTTTACTTACCATTTCCAACGCATTAGGGTTCGAACACTCGAACACCTATACGGATTCTCCTGCACAGTGGCAGATATGTAAATACGGCGTTTACTTACCATTTCTGATGCATTAGGGTTCGAACACTCGAACACCTATGCGGATTCTCCTGCACAGTGGCAGATATGTAAATACGGCGTTTACTTACCATTTCTCATGCATTAGGGTTCGAACACTCGAACGCCTATACGGATTCTCCTGCACAGTGGCAGATATGTTAATACGGCGTTTACTTACCATTTTGCACGCATTAGGGTTCGAACACTCGAACACCTATACGGATTCTCCTGCACAGTGGCAGATATGTAAATACGGCGTTTACTTACCATTTCTCATGCATTAGGGTTGGAACACTCGAACACCTATACGGATTCTCCTGCACAGTGGCAGATATGTAAATACGGCGTTTACTTACCATTTCTGAGGCATTAGGGTTCGAACACTCGAACACCTATACGGATTCTCTTGCACAGTGGCAGATATGTAAATACGGCGTTTACTTACCATTTCCCACGCATTAGGGTTCGAAAACTCGAACACCTATACGGATTCTCCTGCACAGTGGCAGATATGTAAATACGGCGTTTACTTACCATTTCCCACGCATTAGGGTTCGAACACTCGAACACCTATACGGATTCTCCTGCACAGTGGCAAATATGTAAATACGGCGTTTACTTACCATTTCTCACGCATTAGGGTTCGAACACTCGAACACCTAGACGGATTCTCCTGCACAGTGGCAGATATGTAAATACGGCGTTTACTTACCATTTCTCATGCATTAGGGTTTGAACACTCGAACGCCTATACGGATTCTCATGCACCGTGGCAGATATGTAAATACGGCGTTTACTTACCATTTTGCACGCATTAGGGTTCGAACACTCGAACACCTATACGGATTCTCCTGCACAGTGGCAGATATGTAAATACGGCGTTTACTTAACATTTCTCATGCATTAGGGTTTGAACCCTCGAACGCCTACACGGATTCTCCTGCACAGTGGCAGATATGTAAATACGGCGTTTAGTTACCATTTTGCACGCATTAGGGTTCGAACACTCGAACACCTATACGGATTCTCCTGCACAGTGGCAGGTATGTAAATACGGCGTTTACTTACCATTTCTCATGCATTAGGGTTCGAACACTCGAACACCTATACGGATTCTCCTGCACAGCGGCAGATATGTAAATACGGCGTTTACTTACCATTTCCAACGCATTAGGGTTCGAACACTCGAACACCTATACGGATTCTCCTGCACAGTGGCAGATATGTAAATACGGCGTTTACTTACCATTTCTGATGCATTAGGGTTCGAACACTCGAACACCTATACGGATTCTCCTGCACAGTGGCAGATATGTAAATACGGCGTTTACTTACCATTTCTCATGCATTAGGGTTCGAACACTCGAACGCCTATACGGATTCTCCTGCACAGTGGCAGATATGTTAATACGGCGTTTACTTACCATTTTGCACGCATTAGGGTTCGAACACTCGAACACCTATACGGATTCTCCTGCACAGTGGCAGATATGTAAATACGGCGTTTACTTACCATTTCTCATGCATTAGGGTTTGAACACTCGAACGCCTATACGGATTCTCATGCACAGTGGCAGATATGTAAATACGGCGTTTACTTACCATTTTGCACGCATTAGGGTTCGAACACTCGAACACCTATACGGATTCTCCTGCACAGTGGCAGATATGTAAATACGACGTTTACTTACCATTTCTGAGGCATTAGGGTTCGAACACTCGAACACCTATACGGATTCTCTTGCACAGTGGCAGATATGTAAATACGGCGTTTACTTACCATTTCCCACGCATTAGGGTTCGAACACTCGAACACCTATACGGATTCTCCTGCACAGTGGCAGATATGTAAATACGGCGTTTACTTACCATTTCCCACGCATTAGGGTTCGAACACTCGAACACCTATACGGATTCTCCTGCACAGTGGCAAATATGTAAATACGGCGTTTACTTACCATTTCTCACGCATTAGGGTTCGAACACTCGAACACCTAGACGGATTCTCCTGCACAGTGGCAGATATGTAAATACGGGGTTTACTTACCATTTCTCATGCATTAGGGTTTCAACACTCGAACGCCTATACGGATTCTCATGCACAGTGGCAGATATGTAAATACGGCGTTTACTTACCATTTTGCACGCATTAGGGTTCGAACACTCGAACACCTATACGGATTCTCCTGCACAGTGGCAGATATGTAAATACGGCGTTTACTTACCATTTCTGAGGCATTAGGGTTCGAACACTCGAACACCTACACGGATTCTCTTGCACAGTGGCAGATATGTAAATACGGCGTTTACTTACCATTTCCCACGCGTTAGGGTTCGAACACTCGAACACCTATACGGATTCTCCTGCACAGTGGCAGATATGTAAATACGGCGTTTACTTACCATTTCCCACGCATTAGGGTTCGAACACTCGAACACCTATACGGATTCTCCTGCACAGTGGCAAATATGTAAATACGGCGTTTACTTACCATTTCTCACGCATTAGGGTTCGAACACTCGAACACCTAGACGGATTCTCCTGCACAGTGGCAGATATGTAAATACGGCGTTTACTTACCATTTCTCATGCATTAGGGTTTGAACACTCGAACGCCTACACGGATTCTCCCTGCACAGTGGCAGATATGTAAATACGGCGTTTACTTACCATTTTGCACGCATTAGGGTTCGAACACTCGAACACCTATACGGATTCTCCTGCACAGTGGGCATATATGTAAATACGGCGTTTACTTACCATTTCCCACGCATTAGGGTTCGAACACTCGAACACCTATACGGATTCTCCTGCACAGTGGCAGATATGTAAATACGGCGTTTACTTACCATTTCTCATGCATTAGCGTTCGAACACTCGAACACCTATACGGATTCTCCTGCACAGTGGCAGATATGTAAATACAGCGTTTACTTACCATTTCCAACGGATTAGGGTTCGAACACTCGAACACCTATACGGATTCTCCTGCACAGTGGCAGATATGTAAATACGGCGTTTACTTACCATTTCTGATGCATTAGGGTTCGAACACTCGAACACCTATACGGATTCTCCTGCACAAGTGGCAGATATGTAAATACGGCGTTACTTACCATTTCCCCACGCATTAGGGTTCGAACACTCGAACAACTATACGGATTCTCCTGCACAGTGGCAGATATGTAAATACGGCGTTTACTTACCATTTTGCACGCATTAGGGTTCGAACACTCGAACACCTATACGGATTCTCCTGCACAGTGGCAGATATGTAAATACGGCGTTTACTTACCATTTCTGAGGCATTAGGGTTTCGAACACTCGAACACCTATACGGATTCTCTTGCACAGTGGCAGATATGTAAATACGGCGTTTACTTACCATTTCCCCACGCATTAGGGTTCGAACACTCGAACACCTATACGGATTCTCCTGCACAGTGGCAGATATGTAAATACGGCGTTTACTTACCATTTCCCACGCATTAGGGTTCGAACACTCGAACACCTATACGGATTCTCCTGCACAGTGGCAAATATGTAAATACGGCGTTTACTTACCATTTCTCACGCATTAGGGTTCGAACACTCGAACACCTAGACGGATTCTCCTGCACAGTGGCAGATATGTAAATACGGCGTTTACTTACCATTTCTCATGCATTAGGGTTTGAACACTCGAACGCCTACACGGATTCTCCAGCACAGTGGCAGATATGTAAATACGGCGTTTACTTACCATTTCCCACGCATTAGGGTTCGAACACTCGAACACCTATACGGATTCTCCTGCACAGTGGCAAATATGTAAATACGGCGTTTACTTACCATTTCTCACGCATTAGGGTTCGAACACTCGAACACCTAGACGGATTCTCCTGCACAGTGGCAGATATGTAAATACGGCGTTTACTTACCATTTCTCATGCATTAGGGTTTCAACACTCGAACGCCTATACGGATTCTCATGCACAGTGGCAGATATGTAAATACGGCGTTTACTTACCATTTTGCACGCATTAGGGTTCGAACACTCGAACACCTATACGGATTCTCCTGCACAGTGGCAGATATGTAAATACGGCGTTTACTTACCATTTCTGAGGCATTAGGGTTCGAACACTCGAACACCTATACGGATTCTCTTGCACAGTGGCAGATATGTAAATACGGCGTTTACTTACCATTTCCCACGCATTAGGGTTCGAACACTCGAACACCTATACGGATTCTCCTGCACAGTGGCAGATATGTAAATACGGCGTTTACTTACCATTTCCCACGCATTAGGGTTCGAACACTCGAACACCTATACGGATTCTCCTGCACAGTGGCAAATATGTAAATACGGCGTTTACTTACCATTGCTCACGCATTAGGGTTCGAACACTCGAACACCTAGACGGATTCTCCTGCACAGTGGCAGATATGTAAATACGGCGTTTACTTACCATTTCTCATGCATTAGGGTTTGAACACTCGAACGCCTACACGGATTCTCCTGCACAGTGGCAGATATGTAAATACGGCGTTACTTACCATTTCCCACGCATTAGGGTTCGAACACTCGAACACCTATACGGATTCTCCTGCACAGTGGCAGATATGTAAATACGGCGTTTACTTACCATTTCCCACGCATTAGGGTTCGAACACTCGAACACCTATACGGATTCTCCTGCACAGTGGCAAATATGTAAATACGGCGTTTACTTACCATTTCTCACGCATTAGGGTTCGAACACTCGAACACCTAGACGGATTCTCCTGCACAGTGGCAGATATGTAAATACGGCGTTTACTTACCATTTCTCATGCATTAGGGTTTGAACACTCGAACGCCTACACGGATTCTCCAGCACAGTGGCAGATATGTAAATACGGCGTTTACTTACCATTTCCCACGCATTAGGGTTCGAACACTCGAACACCTATACGGATTCTCCTGCACAGTGGCAAATATGTAAATACGGCGTTTACTTACCATTTCTCACGCATTAGGGTTCGAACACTCGAACACCTAGACGGATTCTCCTGCACAGTGGCAGATATGTAAATACGGCGTTTACTTACCATTTCTCATGCATTAGGGTTTCAACACTCGAACGCCTATACGGATTCTCATGCACAGTGGCAGATATGTAAATACGGCGTTTACTTACCATTTTGCACGCATTAGGGTTCGAACACTCGAACACCTATACGGATTCTCCTGCACAGTGGCAGATATGTAAATACGGCGTTTACTTACCATTTCTGAGGCATTAGGGTTCGAACACTCGAACACCTATACGGATTCTCTTGCACAGTGGCAGATATGTAAATACGGCGTTTACTTACCATTTCCCACGCATTAGGGTTCGAACACTCGAACACCTATACGGATTCTCCTGCACAGTGGCAGATATGTAAATACGGCGTTTACTTACCATTTCCCACGCATTAGGGTTCGAACACTCGAACACCTATACGGATTCTCCTGCACAGTGGCAAATATGTAAATACGGCGTTTACTTACCATTGCTCACGCATTAGGGTTCGAACACTCGAACACCTAGACGGATTCTCCTGCACAGTGGCAGATATGTAAATACGGCGTTTACTTACCATTTCTCATGCATTAGGGTTTGAACACTCGAACGCCTACACGGATTCTCCTGCACAGTGGCAGATATGTAAATACGGCGTTACTTACCATTTCCCACGCATTAGGGTTCGAACACTCGAACAACTATACGGATTCTCCTGCACAGTGGCAGATATGTAAATACGGCGTTTACTTACCATTTCTCATGCATTTGGGTTCGAACACTCGAACGCCTATACGGATTCTCCTGCACAGTGGCAGATATGTAAATACGGCGTTTACTTACCATTTTGCACGCATTAGGGTTCGAACACTCGAACACCGATACGGATTCTCCTGCACAGTGGCAGATATGTAAATACGGCGTTTACTTACCATTTCTCATGCATTAGGGTTTGAACACTCGAACGCCTATACGGATTCTCATGCACAGTGGCAGATATGTAAATACGGCGTTTACTTACCATTTTGCACGCATTAGGGTTCGAACACTCGAACACCTATACGGATTCTCCAGCACAGTGGCAGATATGTAAATACGGCGTTTACTTACCATTTCTGAGGCATTAGGGTTCGAACACTCGAACACCTATACGGATTCTCTTGCACAGTGGCAGATATGCAAATACGGCGTTTACTTACCATTTCCCACGTATTAGGGTTCGAACACTCGAACACCTATACGGATTCTCCTGCACAGTGGCAGATATGTAAATACGGCGTTTACTTACCATTTCCCACGCATTAGGGTTCGAACACTCGAACACCTATACGGATTCTCCTGCACAGTGGCAAATATGTAAATACGGCGTTTACTTACCATTTCTCACGCATTAGGGTTCGAACACTCGAACACCTAGACGGATTCTCCTGCACAGTTGCAGATATGTAAATACGGCGTTTACTTACCATTTCTCATGCATTAGGGTTTGAACACTCGAACGCCTACACGGATTCTCCTGCACAGTGGCAGATATGTAAATACGGCGTTTACTTACCATTTTGCACGCATTAGGGTTCGAACACTCGAACACCTATACGGATTCTCCTGCACAGTGGCAGATATGTAAATACGGCGTTTACTTACCATTTCTCATGCATTAGGGTTCGAACACTCGAACACCTATACGGATTCTCCTGCACAGCGGCAGATATGTAAATACGGCGTTTACTTACCATTTCCAACGGATTAGGGTTCGAACACTCGAACACCTATACGGATTCTCCTGCACAGTGGCAGATATGTAAATACGGCGTTTACTTACCATTTCTGATGCATTAGGGTTCGAACACTCGAACACCTATACGGATTCTCCTGCACAGTGGCAGATATGTAAATACGGCGTTACTTACCATTTCCCACGCATTAGGGTTCGAACACTCGAACAACTATACGGATTCTCCTGCACAGTGGCAGATATGTAAATACGGCGTTTACTTACCATTTCTCATGCATTAGGGTTCGAACACTCGAACGCCTATACGGATTCTCCTGCACAGTGGCAGATATGTAAATACGGCGTTTACTTACCATTTTGCACGCATTAGGGTTCGAACACTCGAACACCGATACGGATTCTCCTGCACAGTGGCAGATATGTAAATACGGCGTTTACTTACCATTTCTCATGCATTAGGGTTTGAACACACGAACGCCTATACGGATTCTCATGCACAGTGGCAGATATGTAAATACGGCGTTTACTTACCATTTTGCACGCATTAGGGTTCGAACACTCGAACACCTATACGGATTCTCCAGCACAGTGGCAGATATGTAAATACGGCGTTTACTTACCATTTCTGAGGCATTAGGTTTCGAACACTCGAACACCTATACGGATTCTCTTGCACAGTGGCAGATATGCAAATACGGCGTTTACTTACCATTTCCCACGTATTAGGGTTCGAACACTCGAACACCTATACGGATTCTCCTGCACAGTGGCAGATATGTAAATACGGCGTTTACTTACCATTTCCCACGCATTAGGGTTCGAACACTCGAACACCTATACGGATTCTCCTGCACAGTGGCAAATATGTAAATACGGCGTTTACTTACCATTTCTCACGCATTAGGGTTCGAACACTCGAACACCTAGACGGATTCTCCTGCACAGTTGCAGATATGTAAATACGGCGTTTACTTACCATTTCTCATGCATTAGGCTTTGAACACTCGAACGCCAACACGGATTCTCCTACATAGTGGCAGATATGTAAATACGACGTTTACTTACCATTTTGCACGCATTAGGGTTCGAACACTCGAACACCTATACGGATTCTCCTGCACAGTGGCAGATATGTAAATACGGCGTTTACTTACCATTTCTCATGCATTAGGGTTCGAACACTCGAACACCTATACGGATTCTCCTGCACAGCGGCAGATATGTAAATACGGCGTTTACTTACCATTTCCAACGGATTACGGTTCGAACACTCGAACACCTATACGGATTCTCTTGCACAGTGGCAGATATGTAAATACGGCGTTTACTTACCATTTCTGATGCATTAGGGTTCGAACACTCGAACACCTATACGGATTCTCCTGCACAGTGGCAGATATGTAAATACGGCGTTACTTACCATTTCCCCCGCATTAGGGTTCGAACACTCGAACAACTATACGGATTCTCCTGCACAGTGGCAGATATGTAAATACGGCGTTTACTTACCATTTCTCACGCATTAGGGTTCGAACACTCGAACACCTAGACGGATTCTCCTGCACAGTGGCAGATATGTAAATACGGCGTTTACTTACCATTTCTCATGCATTAGGGTTTGAACACTCGAACGCCTACACGGATTCTCCAGCACAGTGGCAGATATGTAAATACGGCGTTTACTTACCATTTCCCACGCATTAGGGTTCGAACACTCGAACACCTATACGGATTCTCCTGCACAGTGGCAAATATGTAAATACGGCGTTTACTTACCATTTCTCACGCATTAGGGTTCGAACACTCGAACACCTAGACGGATTCTCCTGCACAGTGGCAGATATGTAAATACGGCGTTTACTTACCATTTCTCATGCATTAGGGTTTCAACACTCGAACGCCTATACGGATTCTCATGCACAGTGGCAGATATGTAAATACGGCGTTTACTTACCATTTTGCACGCATTAGGGTTCGAACACTCGAACACCTATACGGATTCTCCTGCACAGTGGCAGATATGTAAATACGGCGTTTACTTACCATTTCTGAGGCATTAGGGTTCGAACACTCGAACACCTATACGGATTCTCTTGCACAGTGGAAGATATGTAAATACGGCGTTTACTTACCATTTCCCACGCATTAGGGTTCGAACACTCGAACACCTATACGGATTCTCCTGCACAGTGGCAGATATGTAAATACGGCGTTTACTTACCATTTCCCACGCATTAGGGTTCGAACACTCGAACACCTATACGGATTCTCCTGCACAGTGGCAAATATGTAAATACGGCGTTTACTTACCATTGCTCACGCATTAGGGTTCGAACACTCGAACACCTAGACGGATTCTCCTGCACAGTGGCAGATATGTAAATACGGCGTTTACTTACCATTTCTCATGCATTAGGGTTTGAACACTCGAACGCCTACACGGATTCTCCTGCACAGTGGCAGATATGTAAATACGGCGTTTACTTACCATTTTGCACGCATTAGGGTTCGAACACTCGAACACCTATACGGATTCTCCTGCACAGTGGCAGATATGTAAATACGGCGTTTACTTACCATTTCTCATGCATTAGGGTTCGAACACTCGAACACCTATACGGATTCTCCTGCACAGCGGCAGATATGTAAATACGGCGTTTACTTACCATTTCCAACGGATTAGGGTTCGAACACTCGAACACCTATACGGATTCTCCTGCACAGTGGCAGATATGTAAATACGGCGTTTACTTACCATTTCTGATGCATTAGCGTTCGAACCCTCGAACACCTATACGGATTCTCCTGCACAGTGGCAGATATGTAAATACGGCGTTACTTACCATTTCCCACGCATTAGGGTTCGAACACTCGAACAACTATACGGATTCTCCTGCACAGTGGCAGATATGTAAATACGGCGTTTACTTACCATTTCTCATGCATTAGGGTTCGAACACTCGAACGCCTATACGGATTCTCCTGCACAGTGGCAGATATGTAAATACGGCGTTTACTTACCATTTTGCACGCATTAGGGTTCGAACACTCGAACACCGATACGGATTCTCCTGCACAGTGGCAGATATGTAAATACGGCGTTTACTTACCATTTCTCATGCATTAGGGTTTGAACACTCGAACGCCTATACGGATTCTCATGCACAGTGGCAGATATGTAAATACGGCGTTTACTTACCATTTTGCACGCATTAGGGTTCGAACACTCGAACACCTATACGGATTCTCCAGCACAGTGGCAGATATGTAAATACGGCGTTTACTTACCATTTCTGAGGCATTAGGGTTCGAACACTCGAACACCTATACGGATTCTCTTGCACAGTGGCAGATATGCAAATACGGCGTTTACTTACCATTTCCCACGTATTAGGGTTCGAACACTCGAACACCTATACGGATTCTCCTGCACAGTGGCAGATATGTAAATACGGCGTTTACTTACCATTTCCCACGCATTAGGGTTCGAACACTCGAACACCTATACGGATTCTCCTGCACAGTGGCAAATATGTAAATACGGCGTTTACTTGCCATTTCTCACGCATTAGGGTTCGAACACTCGAACACCTAGACGGATTCTCCTGCACAGTTGCAGATATGTAAATACGGCGTTTACTTACCATTTCTCATGCATTAGGGTTTGAACACTCGAACGCCTACACGGATTCTCCTACATAGTGGCAGATATGTAAATACGACGTTTACTTACCATTTTGCACGCATTAGGGTTCGAACACTCGAACACCTATACGGATTCTCCTGCACAGTGGCAGATATGTAAATACGGCGTTTACTTACCATTTCTCATGCATTAGGGTTCGAACACTCGAACACCTATACGGATTCTCCTGCACAGCGGCAGATATGTAAATACGGCGTTTACTTACCATTTCCAACGGATTACGGTTCGAACACTCGAACACCTATACGGATTCTCCTGCACAGTGGCAGATATGTAAATACGGCGTTTACTTACCATTTCTGATGCATTAGGGTTCGAACACTCGAACACCTATACGGATTCTCCTGCACAGTGGCAGATATGTAAATACGGCGTTACTTACC
The DNA here is from genome assembly GCA_036172215.1 of Camellia granthamiana. Taxonomy (NCBI): domain Eukaryota; kingdom Viridiplantae; phylum Streptophyta; class Magnoliopsida; order Ericales; family Theaceae; genus Camellia; species Camellia granthamiana. The sequence continues at coordinate 57,703 of JAXFYN010000749.1, read as the reverse complement.
ATTTCCCCCGCATTAGGGTTCGAACACTCGAACAACTATACGGATTCTCCTGCACAGTGGCAGATATGTAAATACGGCGTTTACTTACCATTTCTCATGCATTAGGGTTCGAACACTCGAACGCCTATACGGATTCTCCTGCACAGTGGCAGATATGTAAATACGGCGTTTACTTACCATTTTGCACGCATTAGAGTTCGAACACTCGAACACCTATACGGATTCTCCTGCACAGTGGCAAATATGTAAATACGGCGTTTACTTACCATTTCTCACGCATTAGGGTTCGAACACTCGAACACCTATACGGATTCTCCTGCACAGTGGCAGATATGTAAATACGGCGTTTACTTATCATTTCCAACGCATTAGGGTTTGAACACTCGAACGCCTATACGGATTCTCCTGCACTGTGGCAGATATGTAAATACGGCGTTTACTTACCATTTTGCACGCATTAGGGTTCGAACACTCGAACACCTATACGGATTCTCCTGCACAGTGGCAGATATGTAAATACGGCGTTTACTTACCATTTCTCATGCATTAGGGTTCGAACACTCGAACACCTATACGGATTCTCCTGCACAGCGGCAGATATGTAAATACGGCGTTTACTTACCATTTCCAACGCATTAGGGTTCGAACACTCGAACACCTATACGGATTCTCCTGCACAGCGGCAGATATGTAAATACGGCGTTTACTTACCATTTCTCATGCATTAGGGTTCGAACACTCGAACGCCTATACGGATTCTCCTGCACAGTGGCAGATATGTAAATACGGCGTTTACTTACCATTTAGCACGCATTAGGGTTCGAACACTCGAACACCTATACGGATTCTCCTGCACAGTGGCAGATATGTAAATACGGCGTTTACTTACCATTTCTCATGCATTACGGTTCGAACACTCGAACACCTATACGGATTCTCCTGCACAGTGGTAGATATGTAAATACGGCGTTTACTTACCATTTCTCACGCATTAGGGTTCGAACACTCGAACACCTATACGGATTCTCCTGCACAGTGGCAGATATGTAAATACGGCGTTTACTTAACATTTCTCATGCATTAGGGTTTGAACACTCGAACGCCTACACGGATTCTCCTGCACAGTGGCAGATATGTAAATACGGCGTTTACTTGCCATTTTGCACGCATTAGGGTTCGAACACTCGAACACCTATACGGATTCTCCTGCACAGTGGCAGATATGTAAATACGGCGTTTACTTACCATTTCTCATGCATTAGGGTTCGAACACTCGAACACCTATACGGATTCTCCTGCACAGCGGCAGATATGTAAATACGGCGTTTACTTACCATTTCCAACGCATTAGGGTTCGAACACTCGAACACCTATACGGATTCTCTTGCACAGTGGCAGATATGTAAATACGGCGTTTACTTACCATTTCCCACGTATTAGGGTTCGAACACTCGAACACCTATACGGATTCTCCTGCACAGTGGCAGATATGTAAATACGGCGTTTACTTACCATTTCCCACGCATTAGGGTTCGAACACTCGAACACCTATACGGATTCTCCTGCACAGTGGCAAATATGTAAATACGGCGTTTACTTGCCATTTCTCACGCATTAGGGTTCGAACACTCGAACACCTAGACGGATTCTCCTGCACAGTTGCAGATATGTAAATACGGCGTTTACTTACCATTTCTCATGCATTAGGGTTTGAACACTCGAACGCCTACACGGATTCTCCTACATAGTGGCAGATATGTAAATACGACGTTTACTTACCATTTTGCACGCATTAGGGTTCGAACACTCGAACACCTATACGGATTCTCCTGCACAGTGGCAGATATGTAAATACGGCGTTTACTTACCATTTCTCATGCATTAGGGTTCGAACACTCGAACACCTATACGGATTCTCCTGCACAGCGGCAGATATGTAAATACGGCGTTTACTTACCATTTCCAACGGATTACGGTTCGAACACTCGAACACCTATACGGATTCTCCTGCACAGTGGCAGATATGTAAATACGGCGTTTACTTACCATTTCTGATGCATTAGGGTTCGAACACTCGAACACCTATACGGATTCTCCTGCACAGTGGCAGATATGTAAATACGGCGTTACTTACCATTTCCCCCGCATTAGGGTTCGAACACTCGAACAACTATACGGATTCTCCTGCACAGTGGCAGATATGTAAATACGGCGTTTACTTACCATTTCTCATGCATTAGGGTTCGAACACTCGAACGCCTATACGGATTCTCCTGCACAGTGGCAGATATGTAAATACGGCGTTTACTTACCATTTTGCACGCATTAGAGTTCGAACACTCGAACACCTATACGGATTCTCCTGCACAGTGGCAAATATGTAAATACGGCGTTTACTTACCATTTCTCACGCATTAGGGTTCGAACACTCGAACACCTATACGGATTCTCCTGCACAGTGGCAGATATGTAAATACGGCGTTTACTTATCATTTCCAACGCATTAGGGTTTGAACACTCGAACGCCTATACGGATTCTCCTGCACTGTGGCAGATATGTAAATACGGCGTTTACTTACCATTTTGCACGCATTAGGGTTCGAACACTCGAACACCTATACGGATTCTCCTGCACAGTGGCAGATATGTAAATACGGCGTTTACTTACCATTTCTCATGCATTAGGGTTCGAACACTCGAACACCTATACGGATTCTCCTGCACAGCGGCAGATATGTAAATACGGCGTTTACTTACCATTTCCAACGCATTAGGGTTCGAACACTCGAACACCTATACGGATTCTCCTGCACAGCGGCAGATATGTAAATACGGCGTTTACTTACCATTTCTCATGCATTAGGGTTCGAACACTCGAACGCCTATACGGATTCTCCTGCACAGTGGCAGATATGTAAATACGGCGTTTACTTACCATTTAGCACGCATTAGGGTTCGAACACTCGAACACCTATACGGATTCTCCTGCACAGTGGCAGATATGTAAATACGGCGTTTACTTACCATTTCTCATGCATTACGGTTCGAACACTCGAACACCTATACGGATTCTCCTGCACAGTGGTAGATATGTAAATACGGCGTTTACTTACCATTTCTCACGCATTAGGGTTCGAACACTCGAACACCTATACGGATTCTCCTGCACAGTGGCAGATATGTAAATACGGCGTTTACTTAACATTTCTCATGCATTAGGGTTTGAACACTCGAACGCCTACACGGATTCTCCTGCACAGTGGCAGATATGTAAATACGGCGTTTACTTGCCATTTTGCACGCATTAGGGTTCGAACACTCGAACACCTATACGGATTCTCCTGCACAGTGGCAGATATGTAAATACGGCGTTTACTTACCATTTCTCATGCATTAGGGTTCGAACACTCGAACACCTATACGGATTCTCCTGCACAGCGGCAGATATGTAAATACGGCGTTTACTTACCATTTCCAACGCATTAGGGTTCGAACACTCGAACACCTATACGGATTCTCCTGCACAGTGGCAGATATGTAAATACGGCGTTTACTTACCATTTCTGATGCATTAGGGTTCGAACACTCGAACACCTATACGGATTCTCCTGCACAGTGGCAGATATGTAAATACGACGTTACTTACCATTTCCCACGCATTAGGGTTCGAACACTCGAACAACTATACGGATTCTCCTGCACAGTGGCAGATATGTAAATACGGCGTTTACTTACCATTTCTCATGCATTAGGGTTCGAACACTCGAACGCCTATACGGATTCTCCTGCACAGTGGCAGATATGTAAATACGGCGTTTACTTACCATTTTGCACGCATTAGGGTTCGAACACTCGAACACCTATACGGATTCTCCTGCACAGTGGCAGATATGTAAATACGGCGCCTACTTACCATTTGACACGCATTAGGGTTCGAGCACTCGAACACCTATACGGATTCTCCTGCACAGGGGCACATATGTAAATACGGCGTTTACTTACCATTTCTCACGCATTAGGGTTCGAACACTCGAACACCTATACGGATTCTCCTGCACAGTGGCAAATATGTAAATACGGCGTTTACTTACCATTTCTCACGCATTAGGGTTCGAACACTCGAACACCTAGACGGATTCTCCTGCACAGTTGCAGATATGTAAATACCGTGTTTACTTACCATTTCTCATGCATTAGGGTTTGAACACTCGAACGCCTACACGGATTCTCCTACATAGTGGCAGATATGTAAATACGACGTTTACTTACCATTTTGCACGCATTAGGGTTCGAACACTCGAACACCTATACGGATTCTCCTGCACAGTGGCAGATATGTAAATACGGCGTTTACTTACCATTTCTCATGCATTAGGGTTCGAACACTCGAACACCTATACGGATTCTCCTGCACAGCGGCAGATATGTAAATACGGCGTTTACTTACCATTTCCAACGGATTACGGTTCGAACACTCGAACACCTATACGGATTCTCCTGCACAGTGGCAGATATGTAAATACGGCGTTTACTTACCATTTCTGATGCATTAGGGTTCGAACACTCGAACACCTATACGGATTCTCCTGCACAGTGGCAGATATGTAAATACGGCGTTACTTACCATTTCCCCCGCATAAGGGTTCGAACACTCGAACAACTATACGGATTCTCCTGCACAGTGGCAGATATGTAAATACGGCGTTTACTTACCATTTCTCATGCATTAGGGTTCGAACACTCGAACACCTATACGGATTCTCCTGCACAGCGGCAGATATGTAAATACGGCGTTTACTTACCATTTCCAACGGATTACGGTTCGAACACTCGAACACCTATACGGATTCTCCTGCACAGTGGCAGATATGTAAATACGGCGTTTACTTACCATTTCTGATGCATTAGGGTTCGAACACTCGAACACCTATACGGATTCTCCTGCACAGTGGCAGATATGTAAATACGGCGTTACTTACCATTTCCCCCGCATAAGGGTTCGAACACTCGAACAACTATACGGATTCTCCTGCACAGTGGCAGATATGTAAATACGGCGTTTACTTACCATTTCTCATGCATTAGGGTTCGAACACTCGAACGCCTATACGGATTCTCCTGCACAGTGGCAGATATGTAAATACGGCGTTTACTTACCATTTTGCACGCATTAGGGTTCGAACACTCGAACACCTATACGGATTCTCCTGCACAGTGGCAGATATGTAAATACGGCGCCTACTTACCATTTGACACGCATTAGGGTTCGAGCACTCGAACACCTATACGGATTCTCCTGCACAGTGGCACATATGTAAATACGGCGTTTACTTACCATTTCTCACGCATTAGGGTTCGAACACTCGAACACCTATACGGATTCTCCTGCACAGTGGCAAATATGTAAATACGGCGTTTACTTACCATTTCTCACGCATTAGGGTTCGAACACTCGAACACCTAGACGGATTCTCCTGCACAGTTGCAGATATGTAAATACCGTGTTTACTTACCATTTCTCATGCATTAGGGTTTGAACACTCGAACGCCTACACGGATTCTCCTACATAGTGGCAGATATGTAAATACGACGTTTACTTACCATTTTGCACGCATTAGGGTTCGAACACTCGAACACCTATACGGATTCTCCTGCACAGTGGCAGATATGTAAATACGGCGTTTACTTACCATTTCTCATGCATTAGGGTTCGAACACTCGAACACCTATACGGATTCTCCTGCACAGCGGCAGATATGTAAATACGGCGTTTACTTACCATTTCCAACGGATTACGGTTCGAACACTCGAACACCTATACGGATTCTCCTGCACAGTGGCAGATATGTAAATACGGCGTTTACTTACCATTTCTGATGCATTAGGGTTCGAACACTCGAACACCTATACGGATTCTCCTGCACAGTGGCAGATATGTAAATACGGCGTTACTTACCATTTCCCCCGCATAAGGGTTCGAACACTCGAACAACTATACGGATTCTCCTGCACAGTGGCAGATATGTAAATACGGCGTTTACTTACCATTTCTCATGCATTAGGGTTCGAACACTCGAACGCCTATACGGATTCTCCTGCACAGTGGCAGATATGTAAATACGGCGTTTACTTACCATTTTGCACGCATTAGGGTTCGAACACTCGAACACCTATACGGATTCTCCTGCACAGTGGCAGATATGTAAATACGGCGTTTACTTACCATTTCACACGCATTAGAGTTCGAACACTCGAACACCTATACGGATTCTCCTGCACAGTGGCAAATATGTAAATACGGCGTTTACTTACCATTTCTCACGCATTAGGGTTCGAACACTCGAACACCTATACGGATTCTCCTGCACAGTGGCAGATATGTAAATACGGCGTTTACTTATCATTTCTCATGCATTAGGGTTTGAACACTCGAACGCCTATACGGATTCTCCTGCACTGTGGCAGATATGTAAATACGGCGTTTACTTACCATTTTGCACGCATTAGGGTTCGAACACTCGAACACCTATACGGATTCTCCTGCACAGTGGCAGATATGTAAATACGGCGTTTACTTACCATTTCTCATGCATTAGGGTTCGAACACTCGAACACCTATACGGATTCTCCTGCATAGCGGCAGATATGTAAATACGGCGTTTACTTACCATTTCCAACGCATTAGGGTTCGAACACTCGAACACCTATACGGATTCTCCTGCACAGCGGCAGATATGTAAATACGGCGTTTACTTACCATTTCCAACGCATTAGGGTTCGAACACTCGAACACCTATACGGATTCTCCTGCACAGCGGCAGATATGTAAATACGGCGTTTACTTACCATTTCCAACGCATTAGGGTTCGAACACTCGAACACCTATACGGATTCTCCTGCACAGCGGCAGATATGTAAATACGGCGTTTACTTACCATTTCTCATGCGTTAGGGTTTGAACACTCGAACGCCTACACGGATTCTCCTACATAGTGGCAGATATGTAAATACGACGTTTACTTACCATTTTGCACGCATTAAGGTTCGAACACTCGAACACCTATACGGATTCTCCTGCACAGTGGCAGATATGTAAATACGGCGTTTACTTACCATTTCTCATGCATTAGGGTTCGAACACTCGAACACCTATACGGATTCTCCTGCACAGCGGCAGATATGTAAATACGGCGTTTACTTACCATTTCCAACGGATTAAGGTTCGAACACTCGAACACCTATACGGATTCTCCTGCACAGTGGCAGATATGTAAATACGGCGTTTACTTACCATTTCTGATGCATTAGGGTTCGAACACTCGAACACCTATACGGATTCTCCTGCACAGTGGCAGATATGTAAATACGGCGTTACTTACCATTTCCCCCGCATTAGGGTTCGAACACTCGAACAACTATACGGATTCTCCTGCACAGTGGCAGATATGTAAATACGGCGTTTACTTACCATTTCTCATGCATTAGGGTTCGAACACTCGAACGCCTATACGGATTCTCCTGCACAGTGGCAGATATGTAAATACGGCGTTTACTTACCATTTTGCACGCATTAGGGTTCGAACACTCGAACACCTATACGGATTCTCCTGCACAGTGGCAGATATGTAAATACGGCGTTTACTTACCATTTCACACGCATTAGAGTTCGAACACTCGAACACCTATACGGATTCTCCTGCACAGTGGCAAATATGTAAATACGGCGTTTACTTACCATTTCTCACGCATTAGGGTTCGAACACTCGAACACCTATACGGATTCTCCTGCACAGTGGCAGATATGTAAATACGGCGTTTACTTATCATTTCTCATGCATTAGGGTTTGAACACTCGAACGCCTATACGGATTCTCCTGCACTGTGGCAGATATGTAAATACGGCGTTTACTTACCATTTTGCACGCATTAGGGTTCGAACACTCGAACACCTATACGGATTCTCCTGCACAGTGGCAGATATGTAAATACGGCGTTTACTTACCATTTCTCATGCATTAGGGTTCGAACACTCGAACACCTATACGGATTCTCCTGCACAGCGGCAGATATGTAAATACGGCGTTTACTTACCATTTCCAACGCATTAGGGTTCGAACACTCGAACACCTATACGGATTCTCCTGCATAGCGGCAGATATGTAAATACGGCGTTTACTTACCATTTCTCATGCATTAGGGTTCGAACACTCGAACGCCTATACGGATTCTCCTGCACAGTGGCAGATATGTAAATACGGCGTTTACTTACCATTTTGCACGCATTAGGGTTCGAACACTCGAACACCTATACGGATTCTCCTGCACAGTGGCAGATATGTAAATACGGCGTTTACTTACCATTTCTCACGCATTAGGGTTCGAACACTCGAACACCTATACGGATTCTCCTGCACAGTGGCAGATATGTAAATACGGCGTTTACTTAACATTTCTCATGCATTAGGGTTTGAACACTCGAACGCCTACACGGATTCTCCTGCACAGTGGCAGATATGTAAATACGGCGTTTACTTACCATTTTGCACGCATTAGGGTTCGAACACTCGAACACCTATACGGATTCTCCTGCACAGTGGCAGATATGTAAATACGGCGTTTACTTACCATTTCTCATGCATTAGGGTTCGAACACTCGAACACCTATACGGATTCTCCTGCACAGCGGCAGATATGTAAATACGGCGTTTACTTACCATTTCCAACGCATTAGGGTTCGAACACTCGAACACCTATACGGATTCTCCTGCACAGTGGCAGATATGTAAATACGGCGTTTACTTACCATTTCTGATGCATTAGGGTTCGAACACTCGAACACCTATACGGATTCTCCTGCACAGTGGCAGATATGTAAATACGACGTTACTTACCATTTCCCACGCATTAGGGTTCGAACACTCGAACAACTATACGGATTCTCCTGCACAGTGGCAGATATGTAAATACGGCGTTTACTTACCATTTCTCATGCATTAGGGTTCGAACACTCGAACGCCTATACGGATTCTCCTGCACAGTGGCAGATATGTAAATACGGCGTTTACTTACCATTTTGCACGCATTAGGGTTCGAACACTCGAACACCTATACGGATTCTCCTGCACAGTGGCAGATATGTAAATACGGCGCCTACTTACCATTTGACACGCATTAGGGTTCGAGCACTCGAACACCTATACGGATTCTCCTGCACAGGGGCACATATGTAAATACGGCGTTTACTTACCATTTCTCACGCATTAGGGTTCGAACACTCGAACACCTATACGGATTCTCCTGCACAGTGGCAAATATGTAAATACGGCGTTTACTTACCATTTCTCACGCATTAGGGTTCGAACACTCGAACACCTAGACGGATTCTCCTGCACAGTTGCAGATATGTAAATACCGTGTTTACTTACCATTTCTCATGCATTAGGGTTTGAACACTCGAACGCCTACACGGATTCTCCTACATAGTGGCAGATATGTAAATACGACGTTTACTTACCATTTTGCACGCATTAGGGTTCGAACACTCGAACACCTATACGGATTCTCCTGCACAGTGGCAGATATGTAAATACGGCGTTTACTTACCATTTCTCATGCATTAGGGTTCGAACACTCGAACACCTATACGGATTCTCCTGCACAGCGGCAGATATGTAAATACGGCGTTTACTTACCATTTCCAACGGATTACGGTTCGAACACTCGAACACCTATACGGATTCTCCTGCACAGTGGCAGATATGTAAATACGGCGTTTACTTACCATTTCTGATGCATTAGGGTTCGAACACTCGAACACCTATACGGATTCTCCTGCACAGTGGCAGATATGTAAATACGGCGTTACTTACCATTTCCCCCGCATAAGGGTTCGAACACTCGAACAACTATACGGATTCTCCTGCACAGTGGCAGATATGTAAATACGGCGTTTACTTACCATTTCTCATGCATTAGGGTTCGAACACTCGAACACCTATACGGATTCTCCTGCACAGCGGCAGATATGTAAATACGGCGTTTACTTACCATTTCCAACGGATTACGGTTCGAACACTCGAACACCTATACGGATTCTCCTGCACAGTGGCAGATATGTAAATACGGCGTTTACTTACCATTTCTGATGCATTAGGGTTCGAACACTCGAACACCTATACGGATTCTCCTGCACAGTGGCAGATATGTAAATACGGCGTTACTTACCATTTCCCCCGCATAAGGGTTCGAACACTCGAACAACTATACGGATTCTCCTGCACAGTGGCAGATATGTAAATACGGCGTTTACTTACCATTTCTCATGCATTAGGGTTCGAACACTCGAACGCCTATACGGATTCTCCTGCACAGTGGCAGATATGTAAATACGGCGTTTACTTACCATTTTGCACGCATTAGGGTTCGAACACTCGAACACCTATACGGATTCTCCTGCACAGTGGCAGATATGTAAATACGGCGCCTACTTACCATTTGACACGCATTAGGGTTCGAGCACTCGAACACCTATACGGATTCTCCTGCACAGTGGCACATATGTAAATACGGCGTTTACTTACCATTTCTCACGCATTAGGGTTCGAACACTCGAACACCTATACGGATTCTCCTGCACAGTGGCAAATATGTAAATACGGCGTTTACTTACCATTTCTCACGCATTAGGGTTCGAACACTCGAACACCTAGACGGATTCTCCTGCACAGTTGCAGATATGTAAATACCGTGTTTACTTACCATTTCTCATGCATTAGGGTTTGAACACTCGAACGCCTACACGGATTCTCCTACATAGTGGCAGATATGTAAATACGACGTTTACTTACCATTTTGCACGCATTAGGGTTCGAACACTCGAACACCTATACGGATTCTCCTGCACAGTGGCAGATATGTAAATACGGCGTTTACTTACCATTTCTCATGCATTAGGGTTCGAACACTCGAACACCTATACGGATTCTCCTGCACAGCGGCAGATATGTAAATACGGCGTTTACTTACCATTTCCAACGGATTACGGTTCGAACACTCGAACACCTATACGGATTCTCCTGCACAGTGGCAGATATGTAAATACGGCGTTTACTTACCATTTCTGATGCATTAGGGTTCGAACACTCGAACACCTATACGGATTCTCCTGCACAGTGGCAGATATGTAAATACGGCGTTACTTACCATTTCCCCCGCATAAGGGTTCGAACACTCGAACAACTATACGGATTCTCCTGCACAGTGGCAGATATGTAAATACGGCGTTTACTTACCATTTCTCATGCATTAGGGTTCGAACACTCGAACGCCTATACGGATTCTCCTGCACAGTGGCAGATATGTAAATACGGCGTTTACTTACCATTTTGCACGCATTAGGGTTCGAACACTCGAACACCTATACGGATTCTCCTGCACAGTGGCAGATATGTAAATACGGCGTTTACTTACCATTTCACACGCATTAGAGTTCGAACACTCGAACACCTATACGGATTCTCCTGCACAGTGGCAAATATGTAAATACGGCGTTTACTTACCATTTCTCACGCATTAGGGTTCGAACACTCGAACACCTATACGGATTCTCCTGCACAGTGGCAGATATGTAAATACGGCGTTTACTTATCATTTCTCATGCATTAGGGTTTGAACACTCGAACGCCTATACGGATTCTCCTGCACTGTGGCAGATATGTAAATACGGCGTTTACTTACCATTTTGCACGCATTAGGGTTCGAACACTCGAACACCTATACGGATTCTCCTGCACAGTGGCAGATATGTAAATACGGCGTTTACTTACCATTTCTCATGCATTAGGGTTCGAACACTCGAACACCTATACGGATTCTCCTGCATAGCGGCAGATATGTAAATACGGCGTTTACTTACCATTTCCAACGCATTAGGGTTCGAACACTCGAACACCTATACGGATTCTCCTGCACAGCGGCAGATATGTAAATACGGCGTTTACTTACCATTTCCAACGCATTAGGGTTCGAACACTCGAACACCTATACGGATTCTCCTGCACAGCGGCAGATATGTAAATACGGCGTTTACTTACCATTTCCAACGCATTAGGGTTCGAACACTCGAACACCTATACGGATTCTCCTGCACAGCGGCAGATATGTAAATACGGCGTTTACTTACCATTTCTCATGCGTTAGGGTTTGAACACTCGAACGCCTACACGGATTCTCCTACATAGTGGCAGATATGTAAATACGACGTTTACTTACCATTTTGCACGCATTAAGGTTCGAACACTCGAACACCTATACGGATTCTCCTGCACAGTGGCAGATATGTAAATACGGCGTTTACTTACCATTTCTCATGCATTAGGGTTCGAACACTCGAACACCTATACGGATTCTCCTGCACAGCGGCAGATATGTAAATACGGCGTTTACTTACCATTTCCAACGGATTAAGGTTCGAACACTCGAACACCTATACGGATTCTCCTGCACAGTGGCAGATATGTAAATACGGCGTTTACTTACCATTTCTGATGCATTAGGGTTCGAACACTCGAACACCTATACGGATTCTCCTGCACAGTGGCAGATATGTAAATACGGCGTTACTTACCATTTCCCCCGCATTAGGGTTCGAACACTCGAACAACTATACGGATTCTCCTGCACAGTGGCAGATATGTAAATACGGCGTTTACTTACCATTTCTCATGCATTAGGGTTCGAACACTCGAACGCCTATACGGATTCTCCTGCACAGTGGCAGATATGTAAATACGGCGTTTACTTACCATTTTGCACGCATTAGGGTTCGAACACTCGAACACCTATACGGATTCTCCTGCACAGTGGCAGATATGTAAATACGGCGTTTACTTACCATTTCACACGCATTAGAGTTCGAACACTCGAACACCTATACGGATTCTCCTGCACAGTGGCAAATATGTAAATACGGCGTTTACTTACCATTTCTCACGCATTAGGGTTCGAACACTCGAACACCTATACGGATTCTCCTGCACAGTGGCAGATATGTAAATACGGCGTTTACTTATCATTTCTCATGCATTAGGGTTTGAACACTCGAACGCCTATACGGATTCTCCTGCACTGTGGCAGATATGTAAATACGGCGTTTACTTACCATTTTGCACGCATTAGGGTTCGAACACTCGAACACCTATACGGATTCTCCTGCACAGTGGCAGATATGTAAATACGGCGTTTACTTACCATTTCTCATGCATTAGGGTTCGAACACTCGAACACCTATACGGATTCTCCTGCACAGCGGCAGATATGTAAATACGGCGTTTACTTACCATTTCCAACGCATTAGGGTTCGAACACTCGAACACCTATACGGATTCTCCTGCATAGCGGCAGATATGTAAATACGGCGTTTACTTACCATTTCTCATGCATTAGGGTTCGAACACTCGAACGCCTATACGGATTCTCCTGCACAGTGGCAGATATGTAAATACGGCGTTTACTTACCATTTTGCACGCATTAGGGTTCGAACACTCGAACACCTATACGGATTCTCCTGCACAGTGGCAGATATGTAAATACGGCGTTTACTTACCATTTCTCACGCATTAGGGTTCGAACACTCGAACACCTATACGGATTCTCCTGCACAGTGGCAGATATGTAAATACGGCGTTTACTTAACATTTCTCATGCATTAGGGTTTGAACACTCGAACGCCTACACGGATTCTCCTGCACAGTGGCAGATATGTAAATACGGCGTTTACTTACCATTTTGCACGCATTAGGGTTCGAACACTCGAACACCTATACGGATTCTCCTGCACAGTGGCAGATATGTAAATACGGCGTTTACTTACCATTTCTCATGCATTAGGGTTCGAACACTCGAACACCTATACGGATTCTCCTGCACAGCGGCAGATATGTAAATACGGCGTTTACTTACCATTTCCAACGCATTAGGGTTCGAACACTCGAACACCTATACGGATTCTCCTGCACAGTGGCAGATATGTAAATACGGCGTTTACTTACCATTTCTGATGCATTAGGGTTCGAACACTCGAACACCTATACGGATTCTCCTGCACAGTGGCAGATATGTAAATACGACGTTACTTACCATTTCCCACGCATTAGGGTTCGAACACTCGAACAACTATACGGATTCTCCTGCACAGTGGCAGATATGTAAATACGGCGTTTACTTACCATTTCTCATGCATTAGGGTTCGAACACTCGAACGCCTATACGGATTCTCCTGCACAGTGGCAGATATGTAAATACGGCGTTTACTTACCATTTTGCACGCATTAGGGTTCGAACACTCGAACACCTATACGGATTCTCCTGCACAGTGGCAGATATGTAAATACGGCGCCTACTTACCATTTGACACGCATTAGGGTTCGAGCACTCGAACACCTATACGGATTCTCCTGCACAGTGGCACATATGTAAATACTGCGTTTACTTACCATTTCTCACGCATTAGGGTTCGAACACTCGAACACCTATACGGATTCTCCTGCACGGTGGCAGATATGTAAATACGGCGTTTACTTATCATTTCTCATGCATTAGGGTTTGAACACTCGAACGCCTATACGGATTATCCTGCACAGTGGCAGATATGTAAATACGGCGTTTACTTACCATTTTGCACGCATTAGGGTTCGAACCCTCGAACACCTATACGGATTCTCCTGCACAGTGGCAGATATGTAAATACGGCGTTTACTTACCATTTCTCATGCATTAGGGTTCGAACACTCGAACACCTATACGGATTCTCCTGCACAGCGGCAGATATGTAAATACGGCGTTTACTTACCATTTCCAACGCATTAGGGTTCGAACACTCGAACACATATACGGATTCTCCTGTACAGTGGCAGATATGTAAATACGGCGTTTACTTACCATTTCTGATGCGTTAGGGTTCGAACACTCGAACACCTATACGGATTCTCCTGCACAGTGGCAGATATGTAAATACGGCGTTTATTTACCATTTCCCACGTATTAGGGTTCGAACACTCGAACAACTATATGGATTCTCCTGCACAGTGACAGATATGTAAATACGGGGTTTACTTACCATTTCTCAGGCATTAGGGTTCGAACACTCGAACGCCTATACGGATTCTCCTGCACAGTGGCAGATATGTAAATACGGCGTTTACTAACCATTTTGCACGCATTAGGGTTCGAACACTCGAACACCTATACAGATTCTCCTGCATAGTGGTAGATATGTAAATACGGCGTTTACTTACCATTTCTCATGCATTAGGGTTCGAACACTCGAACACCTATACGGATTCTCCTGCACAGCGGCAGATATGTAAATACGGCGTTTACTTACCATTTCCAACGCATTAGGGTTCGAACACTCGAACACCTATACGGATTCTCCTGCACAGTGGCAGATATGTAAATACGGCGTTTACTTAGCATTTCTCATGCATTAGGGTTTGAACACTCGAACGCCTATACGGATTCTCCTGCACAGTGGCAGATATGTAAATACGGCGTTTACTTACCATTTTGCACGCATTAGGGTTCGAACACTCGAACACCTATACGGATTCTCCTGCACAGTGGCAAATATGTAAATACGGCGTTTACTTACCATTTCTCACGCATTAGGGTTCGAACACTCGAACACCTATACGGATTCTCCTGCACAGTGGCAGATATGTAAATACGGCGTTTACTTATCATTTCTCATGCATTAGGGTTTGAACACTCGAACGCCTATACGGATTCTCCTGCACTGTGGCAGATATGTAAATACGGCGTTTACTTACCATTTTGCACCCATTACGTTCGAACACTGGAACACCTATACGGATTCTCCTGCACAGTGGCAGATATGTAAATACGGCGTTTACTTACCATTTCTCATGCATTAGGGTTCGAACACTCGAACACCTATACGGATTCTCCTGCACAGCGGCAGATATGTAAATACGGCGTTTACTTACCATTTCCAACGCATTAGGGTTCGAACACTCGAACACCTATACGGATTCTCCTACACAGCGGCAGATATGTAAATACGGCGTTTACTTACTATTTCTCATGCATTAGGGTTCGAACACTCGAACGCCTATACGGATTCTCCTGCACTGTGGCAGATATGTAAATACGGCGTTTACTTACCATTTCTCATGCATTAGGGTTTGAACACTCGAACGCCTATACGGATTCTCCTGCACAGTGGCAGATATGTAAATACGGCGTTTACTTACCATTTTGCACGCATTAGGGTTCAAACACTCGAACACCTATACGGATTCTCCTGCACAGTGGCAGATATGTAAATACGGCGTTTACTTACCATTTCCCACGCATTAGGGTTCGAACACTCGAACACCTATACGGATTCTCCTGCACAGTGGCAAATATGTAAATACGGCGTTTACTTACCATTTCTCACGCATTAGGGTTCGAACACTCGAACACCTGTGCGGATTCTCCTGCACAGTGGCAGATATGTAAATACGGCGTTTACTTAACATTTCTCATGCATTAGGGTTTGAACACTCGAACGCCTACACGGATTCTCCTGCACAGTGGCAGATATGTAAATACGGCGTTTACTTACCATTTTGCACGCAGTAGGGTTCGAACACTCGAACACCTATACGGATTCTCCTGCACAGTGGCAGATATGTAAATACGGCGTTTACTTACCATTTCTCATGCATTACGGTTCGAACAGTCGAACACCTATACGGATTCTCCTGCACAGCGGCAGATATGTAAATACGGCGTTTACTTACCATTTCCAACGCATTCGGGTTCGAACACTCGAACACCTATACGGATTCTCCTGCACAGTGGCAGATATGTAAATACGGCGTTTACTTACCATTTCTGATGCATTAGGGTTCGAACACTGGAACACCTATACGGATTCTCCTGCACAGTGGCAGATATGTAAATACGGCGTTACTTACCATTTCCCACGCATTAGGGTTCGAACACTCGAACAACTATACGGATTCTCCTGCACAGTGGTAGATATGTAAATACGGCGTTCACTTACCATTTCTCATGCATTAGGGTTCGAACACTAGAACGCCTATACGGATTCTCCTGCACAGTGGCAGATATGTAAATACGGCGTTTACTTACCATTTTGCACGCATTAGGGTTCGAACACTCGAAGACCTATACGGATTCTCCTGCACAGTGGCAGATATGTAAATACGGCGTTTACTTACCATTTCACACGCATTAGGGTTCGAGCACTCGAACACCTATACGGATTCTCCTGCACAGTGGCAAATATGTAAATACGGCGTTTACTTACCATTTCTCACGCATTAGGGTCCGAACACTCGAACACCTATACGGAATCTCCTGCACAGTGGCAGATATGTAAATACGGCGTTTACTTATCATTTCTCATGCATTAGGGTTTGAACACTCGAACGCCTATACGGATTATCCTGCACAGTGGCAGATATGTAAATACGGCGTTTACTTACCATTTCACACGCATTAGGGTTCGAACCCTCGAACACCTATACGGATTGTCCTGCACAGTGGCAGATATGTAAATACGGCGTTTACTTGCCATTTCTCATGCATTAGGGTTCGAACACTCGAACACCTATACGGATTCTCCTGCACAGCGGCAGATATGTAAATACGGCGTTTACTTACCATTTCCAACGCATTAGGGTTCGAACACTCGAACACCTATACGGATTCTCCTGCACAGTGGCAGATATGTAAATACGGCGTTTACTTACCATTTCCCACGCATTAGGGTTCGAACACTCGAACACCTATACGGATTCTCCTGCACAGTGGCACATATGTAAATACGGCGTTTACTTACCATTTCTCACGCATTAGGGTTCGAACACTCGAACACCTATGCGGATTCTCCTGCACAGTGGCAGATATGTAAATACGGCGTTTACTTAACATTTCTCATGCATTAGGGTTTGAACACTCGAACGCCTACACGGATTCTCCTGCACAGTGGCAGATATGTAAATACCGCGTTTACTTACCATTTTGCACGCATTAGGGTTCGAACACTCGAACACCTATACGGATTCTCCTGCACAGTGGCAGATATGTAAATACGGCGTTTACTTACCATTTCTCATGCATTACGGTTCGAACAGTCGAACACCTATACGGATTCTCCTGCACAGCGGCAGATATGTAAATACGGCGTTTACTTACCATTTCCAACGCATTAGGGTTCGAACACTCGAACACCTATACGGATTCTCCTGCACAGTGGCACGTTTACTTACCATTTCTGATGCATTAGGGTTCGAACACTCGAACACCTATACGGATTCTCCTGCACAGTGGCAGATATGTAAATACGGCGTTACTTACCATTTCCCACGCATTAGGGTTCGAACACTCGAACAACTATACGGATTCTCCTGCACAGTGGCAGATATGTAAATACGGCGTTCACTTACCATTTCTCATGCATTAGGGTTCGAACACTCGAACGCCTATACGGATTCTCCTGCACAGTGGCAGATATGTAAATACGGCGTTTACTTACCATTTTGCACGCATTAGGGTTCGAACACTCGAACACCTATACGGATTCTCCTGCACAGTGGCAGATATGTAAATACGGCGTTTACTTACCATTTCTCATGCATTAGGGTTTGAACACTCGAACAACTATACGGATTCTCCTGCACAGTGGCAGATATGTAAATACGGGGTTTACTTACCATTTCTCATGCATTAGGGTTCGAACACTCGAACGCCTATACGGATTCTCCTGCAATGTGGCAGATATGTAAATACGGCGTTTACTTACCATTTTGCACGCATTAGGGTTCGAACACTCGAACACCTATACGGATTCTCCTGCACAGTGGCAGATATGTAAATACGGCGTTTACTTACCATTTCTCATGCATTAGGGTTCGAACACTCAAACACCTATACGGATTCTCCTGCACAGCGGCAGATATGTAAATACGGCGTTTACTTACCATTTCCAACGCATTAGGGTTCGAACACTCGAACACCTATACGGATTCTCCTGCACAGCGGCAGATATGTAAATACGGCGTTTACTTACCATTTCCAACGCATTAGGGTTCGAACACTCGAACACATATACGGATTCTCCTGTACAGTGGCAGATATGTAAATACGGCGTTTACTTACCATTTCTGATGCATTAGGGTTCGAACACTCGAACACCTATACGGATTCTACTGCACAGTGGCAGATATGTAAATACGGCGTTTACTTACCATTTCCCACGCATTAGGGTTCGAACACTCGAACAACTATACGGATTCTCCAGCACAGTGGCAGATATGTAAATACGGGGTTTACTTACCATTTCTCATGCATTAGGGTTCGAACACTCGAACGCCTATACGGATTCTCCTGCACAGTGGCAGCTATGTAAATACGGCGTTTACTTACCATTTCGCACGCATTAGGGTTCGAACACTCGAACACCTATACGGATTCTCCTGCACAGTGGCAGATATGTAAATACGGCGTTTACTTACCATTTCTCATGCATTAGGGTTCGAACACTCGAACACCTATACGGATTCTCCTGCACAGCGGCAGATATGTAAATACGACGTTTACTTACCATTTCCAACGCATTAGGGTTCGAACACTCGAACACCTATACGGATTCTCCTGCACAGCGGCAGATATGTAAATACGGCGTTTACTTACCATTTCCAACGCATTAGGGTTCGAACACTCGAACACATATACGGATTCTCCTGTACAGTGGCAGATATGTAAATACGGCGTTTACTTACCATTTCTGATGCATTAGGGTTCGAACACTCGAACACCTATACGGATTCTACTGCACAGTGGCAGATATGTAAATACGGCGTTTACTTACCATTTCCCACGCATTAGGGTTCGAACACTCGAACAACTATACGGATTCTCCAGCACAGTGGCAGATATGTAAATACGGGGTTTACTTACCATTTCTCATGCATTAGGGTTCGAACACTCGAACGCCTATACGGATTCTCCTGCACAGTGGCTGCTATGTAAATACGGCGTTTACTTACCATTTCGCACGCATTAGGGTTCGAACACTCGAACACCTATACGGATTCTCCTGCACTGTGGCAGATATGTAAATACGGCGTTTACTTACCATTTCCCACGCATTAGGGTTCGAACACTCGAACACCTATACGGATTCTCCTGCACAGTGGCACATATGTAAATACGGCGTTTACTTACCATTTCTCGCGCATTAGGGTTCGAACACTCGAACACCTATGCGGATTCTCCTGCACAGTGGCAGATATGTAAATACGGCGTTTACTTAACATTTCTCATGCATTAGGGTTTGAACACTCGAACGCCTACACGGATTCTCCTGCACAGTGGCAGATATGTAAATACGGCGTTTACTTACCATTTTGCACGCATTAGGGTTCGAACACTCGAACACCTATACGGATTCTCCTGCACAGTGGCAGATATGTAAATACGGCGTTTACTTACCATTTCTCATGCATTACGGTTCGAACAGTCGAACACCTATACGGATTCTCCTGCACAGCGGCAGATATGTAAATACGGCGTTTACTTACCATTTCCAACGCATTAGGGTTCGAACACTCGAACACCTATACGGATTCTCCTGCACAGTGGCACGTTTACTTACCATTTCTGATGCATTAGGGTTCGAACACTCGAACACCTATACGGATTCTCCTGCACAGTGGCAGATATGTAAATACGGCGTTACTTACCATTTCCCACGCATTAGGGTTCGAACACTCGAACAACTATACGGATTCTCCTGCACAGTGGCAGATATGTAAATACGGCGTTCACTTACCATTTCTCATGCATTAGGGTTCGAACACTCGAACGCCTATACGGATTCTCCTGCACAGTGGCAGATATGTAAATACGGCGTTTACTTACCATTTTGCACGCATTAGGGTTCGAACACTCGAACACCTATACGGATTCTCCTGCACAGTGGCAGATATGTAAATACGGCGTTTACTTACCATTTCTCATGCATTAGGGTTTGAACACTCGAACAACTATACGGATTCTCCTGCACAGTGGCAGATATGTAAATACGGGGTTTACTTACCATTTCTCATGCATTAGGGTTCGAACACTCGAACGCCTATACGGATTCTCCTGCAATGTGGCAGATATGTAAGTACGGCGTTTACTTACCATTTTGCACGCATTAGGGTTCGAACACTCGAACACCTATACGGATTCTCCTGCACAGTGGCAGATATGTAAATACGGCGTTTACTTACCATTTCTCATGCATTAGGGTTCGAACACTCAAACACCTATACGGATTCTCCTGCACAGCGGCAGATATGTAAATACGGCGTTTACTTACCATTTCCAACGCATTAGGGTTCGAACACTCGAACACCTATACGGATTCTCCTGCACAGCGGCAGATATGTAAATACGGCGTTTACTTACCATTTCCAACGCATTAGGGTTCGAACACTCGAACACATATACGGATTCTCCTGTACAGTGGCAGATATGTAAATACGGCGTTTACTTACCATTTCTGATGCATTAGGGTTCGAACACTCGAACACCTATACGGATTCTACTGCACAGTGGCAGATATGTAAATACGGCGTTTACTTACCATTTCCCACGCATTAGGGTTCGAACACTCGAACAACTATACGGATTCTCCAGCACAGTGGCAGATATGTAAATACGGGGTTTACTTACCATTTCTCATGCATTAGGGTTCGAACACTCGAACGCCTATACGGATTCTCCTGCACAGTGGCAGCTATGTAAATACGGCGTTTACTTACCATTTCGCACGCATTAGGGTTCGAACACTCGAACACCTATACGGATTCTCCTGCACAGTGGCAGATATGTAAATACGGCGTTTACTTACCATTTCTCATGCATTAGGGTTCGAACACTCGAACACCTATACGGATTCTCCTGCACAGCGGCAGATATGTAAATACGACGTTTACTTACCATTTCCAACGCATTAGGGTTCGAACACTCGAACACCTATACGGATTCTCCTGCACAGTGGCAGATATGTAAATACGGCGTTTACTTACCATTTCCCACGCATTAGGGTTCGAACACTCGAACAACTATACGGATTCTCCTGCACAGTGGTAGATATGTAAATACGGGGTTTACTTACCATTTCTCATGCATTAGGGTTCGAACACTCGAACGCCTATACGGATTCTCCTGCACAGTGGCAGAAATGTAAATACGGCGTTTACTTACCATTTTGCACGCATTAGGGTTCGAACACTCGAACACCTATACGGATTCTCCTGCACAGTGGCAGATATGTAAATACGGCGTTTACTTACCATTTCTCATGCATTAGGGTTTGAACACTCGAACAACTATACGGATTCTCCTGCACAGTGGCAGATATGTAAATACGGGGTTTACTTACCATTTCTCATGCATTAGGGTTCGAACACTCGAACGCCTATACGGATTCTCCTGCAATGTGGCAGATATGTAAATACGGTGTTTACTTACCATTTTGCACGCATTAGGGTTCGAACACTCGAACACCTATACGGATTCTCCTGCACAGTGGCAGATATGTAAATACGGCGTTTACTTACCATTTCTCATGCATTAGGGTTCGAACACTCAAACACCTATACGGATTCTCCTGCACAGCGGCAGATATGTAAATACGGCGTTTACTTACCATTTCCAACGCATTAGGGTTCGAACACTCGAACACCTATACGGATTCTCCTGCACAGCGGCAGATATGTAAATACGGCGTTTACTTACCATTTCTCATGCATTAGGGTTCGAACAGTCGAACGCCTATACGGATTCTCCTGCACAGTGACAGATATGTAAATACGGCGTTTACTTACCATTTTGCACGCATTAGGGTTCGAACACTCGAACACCTATACGGATTCTCCTGCACAGTGGCAGATATGTAAATACGGCGTTTACTTACCATTTCTCATGCATTAGGGTTCGAACACTCGAACACCTATACGGATTCTCCTGCACAGCGGCAGATATGTAAATACGACGTTTACTTACCATTTCCAACGCATTAGGGTTCGAACACTCGAACACCTATACGGATTCTCCTGCACAGTGGCAGATATGTAAATACGGCGTTTACTTACCATTTCCCACGCATTAGGGTTCGAACACTCGAACACCTATACGGATTCTCCTGCACAGTGGCAGATATGTAAATACGGCGTTTACTTACCATTTCTCATGCATTAGGGTTTGAACACTCGAACAACTATACGGATTCTCCTGCACAGTGGCAGATATGTAAATACGGGGTTTACTTACCATTTCTCATGCATTAGGGTTCGAACACTCGAACGCCTATACGGATTCTCCTGCAATGTGGCAGATATGTAAGTACGGCGTTTACTTACCATTTTGCACGCATTAGGGTTCGAACACTCGAACACCTATACGGATTCTCCTGCACAGTGGCAGATATGTAAATACGGCGTTTACTTACCATTTCTCATGCATTAGGGTTCGAACACTCAAACACCTATACGGATTCTCCTGCACAGCGGCAGATATGTAAATACGGCGTTTACTTACCATTTCCAACGCATTAGGGTTCGAACACTCGAACACCTATACGGATTCTCCTGCACAGCGGCAGATATGTAAATACGGCGTTTACTTACCATTTCCAACGCATTAGGGTTCGAACACTCGAACACATATACGGATTCTCCTGTACAGTGGCAGATATGTAAATACGGCGTTTACTTACCATTTCTGATGCATTAGGGTTCGAACACTCGAACACCTATACGGATTCTACTGCACAGTGGCAGATATGTAAATACGGCGTTTACTTACCATTTCCCACGCATTAGGGTTCGAACACTCGAACAACTATACGGATTCTCCAGCACAGTGGCAGATATGTAAATACGGGGTTTACTTACCATTTCTCATGCATTAGGGTTCGAACACTCGAACGCCTATACGGATTCTCCTGCACAGTGGCAGCTATGTAAATACGGCGTTTACTTACCATTTCGCACGCATTAGGGTTCGAACACTCGAACACCTATACGGATTCTCCTGCACAGTGGCAGATATGTAAATACGGCGTTTACTTACCATTTCTCATGCATTAGGGTTCGAACACTCGAACACCTATACGGATTCTCCTGCACAGCGGCAGATATGTAAATACGACGTTTACTTACCATTTCCAACGCATTAGGGTTCGAACACTCGAACACCTATACGGATTCTCCTGCACAGTGGCAGATATGTAAATACGGCGTTTACTTACCATTTCCCACGCATTAGGGTTCGAACACTCGAACAACTATACGGATTCTCCTGCACAGTGGTAGATATGTAAATACGGGGTTTACTTACCATTTCTCATGCATTAGGGTTCGAACACTCGAACGCCTATACGGATTCTCCTGCACAGTGGCAGAAATGTAAATACGGCGTTTACTTACCATTTTGCACGCATTAGGGTTCGAACACTCGAACACCTATACGGATTCTCCTGCACAGTGGCAGATATGTAAATACGGCGTTTACTTACCATTTCTCATGCATTAGGGTTTGAACACTCGAACAACTATACGGATTCTCCTGCACAGTGGCAGATATGTAAATACGGGGTTTACTTACCATTTCTCATGCATTAGGGTTCGAACACTCGAACGCCTATACGGATTCTCCTGCAATGTGGCAGATATGTAAATACGGTGTTTACTTACCATTTTGCACGCATTAGGGTTCGAACACTCGAACACCTATACGGATTCTCCTGCACAGTGGCAGATATGTAAATACGGCGTTTACTTACCATTTCTCATGCATTAGGGTTCGAACACTCAAACACCTATACGGATTCTCCTGCACAGCGGCAGATATGTAAATACGGCGTTTACTTACCATTTCCAACGCATTAGGGTTCGAACACTCGAACACCTATACGGATTCTCCTGCACAGCGGCAGATATGTAAATACGGCGTTTACTTACCATTTCTCATGCATTAGGGTTCGAACAGTCGAACGCCTATACGGATTCTCCTGCACAGTGACAGATATGTAAATACGGCGTTTACTTACCATTTTGCACGCATTAGGGTTCGAACACTCGAACACCTATACGGATTCTCCTGCACAGTGGCAGATATGTAAATACGGCGTTTACTTACCATTTCTCATGCATTAGGGTTCGAACACTCGAACACCTATACGGATTCTCCTGCACAGCGGCAGATATGTAAATACGACGTTTACTTACCATTTCCAACGCATTAGGGTTCGAACACTCGAACACCTATACGGATTCTCCTGCACAGTGGCAGATATGTAAATACGGCGTTTACTTACCATTTCCCACGCATTAGGGTTCGAACACTCGAACAACTATACGGATTCTCCTGCACAGTGGCAGATATGTAAATACGGGGTTTACTTACCATTTCTCATGCATTAGGGTTCGAACACTCGAACGCCTATACGGATTCTCCTGCACAGTGGCAGAAATGTAAATACGGCGTTTACTTACCATTTTGCACGCATTAGGGTTCGAACACTCGAACACCTATACGGATTCTCCTGCACAGTGGCAGATATGTAAATACGGCGTTTACTTACCATTTCTCATGCATTAGGGTTTGAACACTCGAACAACTATACGGATTCTCCTGCACAGTGGCAGATATGTAAATACGGGGTTTACTTACCATTTCTCATGCATTAGGGTTCGAACACTCGAACGCCTATACGGATTCTCCTGCAATGTGGCAGATATGTAAATACGGTGTTTACTTACCATTTTGCACGCATTAGGGTTCGAACACTCGAACACCTGTACGGATTCTCCTGCACAGTGGCAGATATGTAAATACGGCGTTTACTTACCATTTCTCATGCATTAGGGTTCGAACACTCAAACACCTATACGGATTCTCCTGCACAGCGGCAGATATGTAAATACGGCGTTTACTTACCATTTCCAACGCATTAGGGTTCGAACACTCGAACACCTATACGGATTCTCCTGCACAGCGGCAGATATGTAAATACGGCGTTTACTTACCATTTCTCATGCATTAGGGTTCGAACACTCGAACGCCTATACGGATTCTCCTGCACAGTGACAGATATGTAAATACGGCGTTTACTTACCATTTTGCACGCATTAGGGTTCGAACACTCGAACACCTATACGGATTCTCCTGCACAGTGGCAGATATGTAAATACGGCGTTTACTTACCATTTCTCATGCATTAGGGTTCGAACACTCGAACACCTATACGGATTCTCCTGCACAGCGGCAGATATGTAAATACGACGTTTACTTACCATTTCCAACGCATTAGGGTTCGAACACTCGAACACCTATACGGATTCTCCTGCACAGTGGCAGATATGTAAATACGGCGTTTACTTACCATTTCCCACGCATTAGGGTTCGAACACTCGAACAACTATACGGATTCTCCTGCACAGTGGCAGATATGTAAATACGGGGTTTACTTACCATTTCTCATGCATTAGGGTTCGAACACTCGAACGCCTATACGGATTCTCCTGCACAGTGGCAGAAATGTAAATACGGCGTTTACTTACCATTTTGCACGCATTAGGGTTCGAACTCTCGAACACCTATACGGATTCTCCTGCACAGTGGCAGACATGTAAATACGGCGTTTACTTACCATTTCTCATGCATTAGGGTTTGAACACTCGAACAACTATACGGATTCTCCTGCACAGTGGCAGATATGTAAATACGGGGTTTACTTACCATTTCTCATGCATTAGGGTTCGAACACTCGAACGCCTATACGGATTCTCCTGCAATGTGGCAGATATGTAAATACGGCGTTTACTTACCATTTTGCACGCATTAGGGTTCGAACACTCGAACACCTATACGGATTCTCCTGCACAGTGGCAGATATGTAAATACGGCGTTTACTTACCATTTCTCATGCATTAGGGTTCGAACACTCAAACACCTATACGGATTCTCCTGCACAGCGGCAGATATGTAAATACGGCGTTTACTTACCATTTCCAACGTATTAGGGTTCGAACACTCGAACACCTATACGGATTCTCCTGCACAGCGGCAGATATGTAAGTACGGCGTTTACTTACCATTTTGCACGCATTAGGGTTCGAACACTCGAACACCTATACGGATTCTCCTGCACAGTGGCAGATATGTAAATACGGCGTTTACTTACCATTTCTCATGCATTAGGGTTCGAACACTCGAACACCTATACGGATTCTCCTGCACAGTGGCAGATATGTAAATACGGCGTTTACTTACCATTTCCCACGCATTAGGGTTCGAACACTCGAACACCTATACGGATTCTCCTGCACAGTGGCAAATATGTAAATACGGCGTTTACTTACCATTTCTCACGCATTAGGGTTCGAACACTCGAACACCTATACGGATTCTCCTGCACAGTGGCAGATATGTAAATACGGCGTTTACTTAACATTTCTCATGCATTAGGGTTTGAACACTCGAACGCCTACACGGATTCTCCTGCACAGTGGCAGATATGTAAATACGGCGTTTACTTACCATTTTGCACGCATTAGGGTTCGAACACTCGAACACCTATACGGATTCTCCTGCACAGTGGCAGATATGTAAATACGGCGTTTACTTACCATTTCTCATGCATTAGGGTTCGAACACTCGAACACCTATACGGATTCTCCTGCACAGCGGCAGATATGTAAATACGGCGTTTACTTACCATTTCAAACGCATTAGGGTTCGAACACTCGAACACCTATACGGATTCTCCTGCACAGTGGCAGATATGTAAATACGGCGTTTACTTACCATTTTGCACGCATTAGGGTTCGAACACTCGAACACCTATACGGATTCTCCTGCACAGTGGCAGATATGTAAATACGGCGTTTACTTACCATTTCTCATGCATTAGGGTTCGAACACTCGAACACCTATACGGATTCTCCTGCACAGTGGCAGATATGTAAATACGGCGTTTACTTACCATTTCCCACGCATTAGGGTTCGAACACTCGAACACCTATACGGATTCTCCTGCACAGTGGCAAATATGTAAATACGGCGTTTACTTACCATTTCTCACGCATTAGGGTTCGAACACTCGAACACCTATACGGATTCTCCTGCACAGTGGCAGATATGTAAATACGGCGTTTACTTAACATTTCTCATGCATTAGGGTTTGAACACTCGAACGCCTACACGGATTCTCCTGCACAGTGGCAGATATGTAAATACGGCGTTTACTTACCATTTTGCACGCATTAGGGTTCGAACACTCGAACACCTATACGGATTCTCCTGCACAGTGGCAGATATGTAAATACGGCGTTTACTTACCATTTCTCATGCATTAGGGTTCGAACACTCGAACACCTATACGGATTCTCCTGCACAGCGGCAGATATGTAAATACGGCGTTTACTTACCATTTCAAACGCATTAGGGTTCGAACACTCGAACACCTATACGGATTCTCCTGCACAGTGGCAGATATGTAAATACGGCGTTTACTTACCATTTTTGATGCATTAGGGTTCGAACACTCGAACACCTATACGGATTCTCCTGCACAGTGGCAGATATGTAAATACGGCGTTACTTACCATTTCCCACGCATTAGGGTTCGAACACTCGAACAACTATACGGATTCTCCTGCACAGTGGCAGATATGTAAATACGGCGTTTACTTACCATTTCTCATGCATTAGGGTTCGAACACTCGAACGCCTATACGGATTCTCCTGCACAGTGGCAGATATGTAAATACGGCGTTTACTTACCATTTTGCACGCATTAGGGTTCGAACACTCGAACACCTATACGGATTCTCCTGCACAGTGGCAGATATGTAAATACGGCGTTTACTTACCA
Source organism: Camellia granthamiana (assembly GCA_036172215.1). NCBI lineage: Eukaryota > Viridiplantae > Streptophyta > Magnoliopsida > Ericales > Theaceae > Camellia > Camellia granthamiana. The sequence continues at coordinate 28,735 of JAXFYN010000749.1, read as the reverse complement.
TTTCACACGCATTAGGGTTCGAGCACTCGAACACCTATACGGATTCCCCTGCACAGGGGCAAATATGTAAATACGGCGTTTACTTACCATTTCTCACGCATTAGGGTTCGAACACTCGAACACCTATACGGATTCTCCTGCACAGTGGCAGATATGTAAATACGGCGTTTACTTACCATTTTGCACGCATTAGGGTTCGAACACTCGAACACCTATACGGATTCTCCTGCACAGTGGCAGATATGTAAATACGGCGTTTACTTACCATTTCTCATGCATTAGGGTTCGAACACTCGAACACCTATACGGATTCTCCTGCACAGCGGCAGATATGTAAATACGGCGTTTACTTACCATTTCAAACGCATTAGGGTTCGAACACTCGAACACCTATACGGATTCTCCTGCACAGTGGCAGATATGTAAATACGGCGTTTACTTACCATTTTGCACGCATTAGGGTTCGAACACTCGAACACCTATACGGATTCTCCTGCACAGTGGCAGATATGTAAATACGGCGTTTACTTACCATTTCTCATGCATTAGGGTTCGAACACTCGAACACCTATACGGATTCTCCTGCACAGTGGCAGATATGTAAATACGGCGTTTACTTACCATTTCCCACGCATTAGGGTTCGAACACTCGAACACCTATACGGATTCTCCTGCATAGTGGCAAATATGTAAATACGGCGTTTACTTACCATTTCTCACGCATTAGGGTTCGAACACTCGAACACCTATACGGATTCTCCTGCACAGTGGCAGATATGTAAATACGGCGTTTACTTAACATTTCTCATGCATTAGGGTTTGAACACTCGAACGCCTACACGGATTCTCCTGCACAGTGGCAGATATGTAAATACGGCGTTTACTTACCATTTTGCACGCATTAGGGTTCGAACACTCGAACACCTATACGGATTCTCCTGCACAGTGGCAGATATGTAAATACGGCGTTTACTTACCATTTCTCATGCATTAGGGTTCGAACACTCGAACACCTATACGGATTCTCCTGCACAGCGGCAGATATGTAAATACGGCGTTTACTTACCATTTCAAACGCATTAGGGTTCGAACACTCGAACACCTATACGGATTCTCCTGCACAGTGGCAGATATGTAAATACGGCGTTTACTTACCATTTTTGATGCATTAGGGTTCGAACACTCGAACACCTATACGGATTCTCCTGCACAGTGGCAGATATGTAAATACGGCGTTACTTACCATTTCCCACGCATTAGGGTTCGAACACTCGAACAACTATACGGATTCTCCTGCACAGTGGCAGATATGTAAATACGGCGTTTACTTACCATTTCTCATGCATTAGGGTTCGAACACTCGAACGCCTATACGGATTCTCCTGCACAGTGGCAGATATGTAAATACGGCGTTTACTTACCATTTTGCACGCATTAGGGTTCGAACACTCGAACACCTATACGGATTCTCCTGCACAGTGGCAGATATGTAAATACGGCGTTTACTTACCATTTCACACGCATTAGGGTTCGAGCACTCGAACACCTATACGGATTCCCCTGCACAGGGGCAAATATGTAAATACGGCGTTTACTTACCATTTCTCACGCATTAGGGTTCGAACACTCGAACACCTATACGGATTCTCCTGCACAGTGGCAGATATGTAAATACGGCGTTTACTTATCATTTCTCATGCATTAGGGTTTGAACACTCGAACACCTATACGGATTCTCCTGCACAGTGGCAGATATGTAAATACGGCGTTTACTTACCATTTCTCATGCATTAGGGTTCGAACACTCGAACACCTATACGGATTCTCCTGCACAGTGGCAGATATGTAAATACGGCGTTTACTTACCATTTCCCACGCATTAGGGTTCGAACACTCGAACACCTATACGGATTCTCCTGCACAGTGGCAAATATGTAAATACGGCGTTTACTTACCATTTCTCACGCATTAGGGTTCGAACAATCGAACACCTATACGGATTCTCCTGCACAGTGGCAGATATGTAAATACGGCGTTTACTTAACATTTCTCATGCATTAGGGTTTGAACACTCGAACGCCTACACGGATTCTCCTGCACAGTGGCAGATATGTAAATACGGCGTTTACTTACCATTTTGCACGCATTAGGGTTCGAACACTCGAACACCTATACGGATTCTCCTGCACAGTGGCAGATATGTAAATACGGCGTTTACTTACCATTTCTCATGCATTAGGGTTCGAACACTCGAACACCTATACGGATTCTCCTGCACAGCGGCAGATATGTAAATACGGCGTTTACTTACCATTTCAAACGCATTAGGGTTCGAACACTCGAACACCTATACGGATTCTCCTGCACAGTGGCAGATATGTAAATACGGCGTTTACTTACCATTTTTGATGCATTAGGGTTCGAACACTCGAACACCTATACGGATTCTCCTGCACAGTGGCAGATATGTAAATACGGCGTTACTTACCATTTCCCACGCATTAGGGTTCGAACACTCGAACAACTATACGGATTCTCCTGCACAGTGGCAGATATGTAAATACGGCGTTTACTTACCATTTCTCATGCATTAGGGTTCGAACACTCGAACGCCTATACGGATTCTCCTGCACAGTGGCAGATATGTAAATACGGCGTTTACTTACCATTTTGCACGCATTAGGGTTCGAACACTCGAACACCTATACGGATTCTCCCGCACAGTGGCAGATATGTAAATACGGCGTTTACTTACCATTTCACACGCATTAGGGTTCGAGCACTCGAACACCTATACGGATTCCCCTGCACAGTGGCAAATATGTAAATACGGCGTTTACTTACCATTTCTCACGCATTAGGGTTCGAACACTCGAACACCTATACGGATTCTCCTGCACAGTGGCAGATATGTAAATACGGCGTTTACTTATCATTTCTCATGCATTAGGGTTTGAACACTCGAACACCTATACGGATTCTCCTGCACAGTGGCAGATATGTAAATACGGCGTTTACTTACCATTTCTCATGCATTAGGGTTCGAACACTCGAACACCTATACGGATTATCCTGCACAGCGGCAGATATGTAAATACGGCGTTTACTTACCATTTCCAATGCATTAGGGTTCGAACACTCGAACACGTATACGGATTCTCCTGTACAGTGGCAGATATGTAAATACGGCGTTTACTTACCATTTCTGATGCATTAGGGTTCGAACACTCGAACACCTATACGGATTCTCCTGCACAGTGGCAGATATGTAAATACGGCGTTTACTTGCCATTTCCCACGCATTAGGGTTCGAACACTCGAACAACTATACGGATTCTCCTGCACAGTGGCAGATATGTAAATACGGGGTTTACTTACCATTTCTCATGCATTAGGGGTCGAACACTCGAACGCCTATACGGATTCTCCTGCACAGTGGCAGATATGTAAATACGGCGTTTACTTACCATTTTGCACGCATTAGGGTTCGAACACTCGAACACCTATACGGATTCTCCTGCACAGTGGCAGATATGTAAATACGGCGTTTACTTACCATTTCTCATGCATTAGGGTTCGAACACTGGAACACCTATACGGATTCTCCTGCACAGCGGCAGATATGTAAATACGGCGTTTACTTACCATTTCCAACGCATTAGGGTTCGAACACTCGAACACCTATACGGATTCTCCTGTACTGTGGCAGATATGTAAATACGGCGTTTACTTACCATTTCTGATGCATTAGGGTTCGAACACTCGAACACCTATACGGATTCTCCTGCACAGTGGCAGATATGTAAATACGGCGTTTACTTACCATTTCCCACGCATTAGGGTTCGAACACTCGAACAACTGTACGGATTCTCCTGCACAGTGGCAGATATGTAAATACGGGGTTTACTTACCATTTCTCATGCATTAGGGTTCGAACACTCGAACGCCTATACGGATTCTCCTGCACAGTGGCAGAAATGTAAATACGGCGTTTACTTACCATTTTGCACGCATTAGGGTTCGAACACTCGAACACCTATACGGATTCTCCTGCACAGTGGCAGATATGTAAATACGGCGTTTACTTACCATTTCTCATGCATTAGGGTTTGAACACTCGAACAACTATACGGATTCTCCTGCACAGTGGCAGGTATGTAAATACGGGGTTTACTTACCATTTCTCATGCATTAGGGTTCGAACACTCGAACACCTATACGGATTCTCCTGCACAGTGGCAGATATGTAAATACGGCGTTTACTTACCATTTCTCATGCATTAGGGTTCGAACACTCGAACACCTATACGGATTCTCCTGCACAGCGGCAGATATGTAAATACGACGTTTACTTACCATTTCCAGCGCATTAGGGTTCGAACACTCGAACACCTATACGGATTCTCCTGCACAGCGGCAGATATGTAAATACGGCGTTTACTTACCATTTCCAACGCATTAGGGTTCAAACACTCGAACACCTATACGGATTCTCCTGCACAGTGGCAGATATGTAAATACGGCGTTTACTTACCATTTTTGATGCATTAGGGTTCGAACACTCGAACACCTATACGGATTCTCCTGCACAGTGGCAGATATGTAAATACGGCGTTACTTACCATTTCCCACGCATTAGGGTTCGAACACTCGAACAACTATACGGATTCTCCTGCACAGTGGCAGATATGTAAATACGGCGTTTACTTACCATTTCTCATGCATTAGGGTTCGAACACTCGAACGCCTATACGGATTCTCCTGCACAGTGGCAGATATGTAAATACGGCGTTTACTTACCATTTTGCACGCATTAGGGTTCGAACACTCGAACCCCTATACGGATTCTCCTGCACAGTGGCAGATATGTAAATACGGCGTTTACTTACCATTTCACACGCATTAGGGTTCGAGCACTCGAACACCTATACGGATTCCCCTGCACAGTGGCAAATATGTAAATACGGCGTTTACTTACCATTTCTCACGCATTAGGGTTCGAACACTCGAACACCTATACGGATTCTCCTGCACAGTGGCAGATATGTAAATACGGCGTTTACTTATCATTTCTCATGCATTAGGGTTGGAACACTCGAACACCTATACGGATTCTCCTGCACAGTGGCAGATATGTAAATACGGCGTTTACTTACCATTTCTCATGCATTAGGGTTCGAACACTCGAACACCTATACGGATTCTCCTGCACAGCGGCAGATATGTAAATACGGCGTTTACTTACCATTTCCAACGCATTAGGGTTCGAACACTCGAACACATATACGGATTCTCCTGTACAGTGGCAGATATGTAAATACGGCGGTTAGTTACCATTTCTGATGCATTAGGGTTCGAACACTCGAACACCTATATGGATTCTCCTGCACAGTGGCAGATATGTAAATACGGCGTTTACTTACCATTTCCCACGCATTAGGGTTCGAACACTCGAACAACTATACGGATTCTCCTGCACAGTGGCAGATAGGTAAATACGGGGTTTACTTACCATTTCTCATGCATTAGGGTTCGAACACTCGAACACCTATACGGATTCTCCTGCACAGTGGCAGATATGTAAATACGGCGTTTACTTACCATTTCCCACGCATTAGGGTTCGAACACTCGAACACCTATACGGATTCTCCTGCACAGTGGCAAATATGTAAATACGGCGTTTACTTACCATTTCTCACGCATTAGGGTTCGAACACTCGAACACCTATACGGATTCTCCTGCACAGTGGCAGATATGTAAATACGGCGTTTACTTAACATTTCTCATGCATTAGGGTTTGAACACTCGAACGCCTACACGGATTCTCCTGCACAGTGGCAGATATGTAAATACGGCGTTTACTTACCATTTTGCACGCATTAGGGTTCGAACACTCGAACACCTATACGGATTCTCCTGCACAGTGGCAGATATGTAAATACGGCGTTTACTTACCATTTCTCATGCATTAGGGTTCGAACACTCGAACACCTATACGGATTCTCCTGCACAGCGGCAGATATGTAAATACGGCGTTTACTTACCATTTCAAACGCATTAGGGTTTGAACACTCGAACACCTATACGGATTCTCCTGCACAGTGGCAGATATGTAAATACGGCGTTTACTTACCATTTTTGATGCATTAGGGTTCGAACACTCGAACACCTATACGGATTCTCCTGCACAGTGGCAGATATGTAAATACGGCGTTACTTACCATTTCCCACGCATTAGGGTTCGAACACTCGAACAACTATACGGATTCTCCTGCACAGTGGCAGATATGTAAATACGGCGTTTACTTACCATTTCTCATGCATTAGGGTTCGAACACTCGAACGCCTATACGGATTCTCCTGCACAGTGGCAGATATGTAAATACGGCGTTTACTTACCATTTTGCACGCATTAGGGTTCGAACACTCGAACACCTATACGGATTCTCCTGCACAGTGGCAGATATGTAAATACGGCGTTTACTTACCATTTCACACGCATTAGGGTTCGAGCACTCGAACACCTATACGGATTCCCCTGCACAGTGGCAAATATGTAAATACGGCGTTTACTTACCATTTCTCACGCATTAGGGTTCGAACACTCGAACACCTATACGGATTCTCCTGCACAGTGGCAGATATGTAAATACGGCGTTTACTTATCATTTCTCATGCATTAGGGTTTGAACACTCGAACACCTATACGGATTCTCCTGCACAGTGGCAGATATGTAAATACGGCGTTTACTTACCATTTCTCATGCATTAGGGTTCGAACACTCGAACATTCGAACACCTATACGGATTCTCCTGCACAGCGGCAGATATATAAATACGGCGTTTACTTACCATTTCCAATGCATTAGGGTTCGAACACTCGAACACGTATACGGATTCTCCTGTACAGTGGCAGATATGTAAATACGGCGTTTACTTACCATTTCTGATGCATTAGGGTTCGAACACTCGAACACCTATACGGATTCTCCTGCACAGTGGCAGATATGTAAATACGGCGTTTACTTACCATTTCCCACGCATTAGGGTTCGAACACTCGAACAACTATACGGATTCTCCTGCACAGTGGCAGATATGTAAATACGGGGTTTACTTACCATTTCTCATGCATTAGGGGTCGAACACTCGAACGCCTATACGGATTCTCCTGCACAGTGGCAGATATGTAAATACGGCGTTTACTTACCATTTTGCACGCATTAGGGTTCGAACACTCGAACACCTATACGGATTCTCCTGCACAGTGGCAGATATGTAAATACGGCGTTTACTTACCATTTCTCATGCATTAGGGTTCGAACACTGGAACACCTATACGGATTCTCCTGCACAGCGGCAGATATGTAAATACGGCGTTTACTTACCATTTCCAACGCATTAGGGTTCGAACACTCGAACACCTATACGGATTCTCCTGTACTGTGGCAGATATGTAAATACGGCGTTTACTTACCATTTCTGATGCATTAGGGTTCGAACACTCGAACACCTATACGGATTCTCCTGCACAGTGGCAGATATGTAAATACGGCGTTTACTTACCATTTCCCACGCATTAGGGTTCGAACACTCGAACAACTGTACGGATTCTCCTGCACAGTGGCAGATATGTAAATACGGGGTTTACTTACCATTTCTCATGCATTAGGGTTCGAACACTCGAACGCCTATACGGATTCTCCTGCACAGTGGCAGAAATGTAAATACGGCGTTTACTTACCATTTTGCACGCATTAGGGTTCGAACACTCGAACACCTATACGGATTCTCCTGCACAGTGGCAGATATGTAAATACGGCGTTTACTTACCATTTCTCATGCATTAGGGTTTGAACACTCGAACAACTATACGGATTCTCCTGCACAGTGACAGATATGTAAATACGGGGTTTACTTACCATTTCTCATGCATTAGGGTTCGAACACTCGAACGCCATACGGATTCTCCTGCAATGTGGCAGATATGTAAATACGGCGTTTACTTACCATTTTGCACGCATTAGGGTTCGAACACTCGAACACCTATACGGATTCTCCTGCACAGTGGCAGATATGTAAATACGGCGTTTACTTACCATTTCTCATGCATTAGGGTTCGAACACTCGAACACCTATACGGATTCTCCTGCACAGCGGCAGATATGTAAATACGACGTTTACTTACCATTTCCAACGCATTAGGGTTCGAACACTCGAACACCTATACGGATTCTCCTGCACAGCGGCAGATATGTAAATACGGCGTTTACTTACCATTTCCAACGCATTAGGGTTCGAACACTCGAACACCTATACGGATTCTCCTGCACAGTGGCAGATATGTAAATACGGCGTTTACTTACCATTTCTCATGCATTAGGGTTCGAACACTCGAACACCTATACGGATTCTCCTGCACAGTGGCAGATATGTAAATACGGCGTTACTTACCATTTCCCACGCATTAGGGTTCGAACACTCGAACAACTATACGGATTCTCCTGCACAGTGGCAGATATGTAAATACGGCGTTTACTTACCATTTCTCATGCATTAGGGTTCGAACACTCGAACGCCTATACGGATTCTCCTGGACAGTGGCAGATATGTAAATACGGCGTTTACTTACCATTTTGCACGCATTAGGGTTCGAACACTCGAACACCTATACGGATTCTCCTGCACAGTGGCAGATATGTAAATACGGCGTTTACTTACCATTTCACACGCATTAGGGTTCGAGCACTCGAACACCTATACGGATTCCCCTGCACAGTGGCAAATATATAAATACGGCGTTTACTTACCATTTCTCACGCATTAGGGTTCGAACACTCGAACACCTATACGGATTCTCCTGCACAGTGGCAGATATGTAAATACGGCGTTTACTTATCATTTCTCATGCATTAGGGTTTGAACACTCGAACACCTATACGGATTCTCCTGCACAGTGGCAGATATGTAAATACGGCGTTTACTTACCATTTCTCATGCATTAGGGTTCGAACACTCGAACACCTATACGGATTCTCCTGCACAGCGGCAGATATGTAAATACGGCGTTTACTTACCATTTCCAACGCATTAGGGTTCGAACACTCGAACACATATACGGATTCTCCTGTACAGTGGCAGATATGTAAATACGGCGGTTAGTTACCATTTCTGATGCATTAGGGTTCGAACACTCGAACACCTATATGGATTCTCCTGCACAGTGGCAGATATGTAAATACGGCGTTTACTTACCATTTCCCACGCATTAGGGTTCGAACACTCGAACAACTATACGGATTCTCCTGCACAGTGGCAGATAGGTAAATACGGGGTTTACTTACCATTTCTCATGCATTAGGGTTCGAACACTCGAACGCCTATACAGATTCTCCTGCACGGTGGCAGATATGTAAACACGGCGTTTACTTACCATTTTGCACGCATTAGGGCTCGAACACTCGAACACCTATACGGATTCTCCTGCACAGTGGCAGATATGTAAATACGGCGTTTACTTACCATTTCCCACGCATTAGGGTTCGAACACTCGAACAACTATACGGATTCTCCTGCACAGTGGCAGATATGTAAATACGGCGTTTACTTACCATTTCCCACGCATTAGGGTTCGAACACTCGAACAACTATACGGATTCTCCTGCACAGTGGCAGATATGTAAATACGGGGTTTACTTACCATTTCTCATGCATTAGGGTTCGAACACTCGAACGCCTATACAGATTCTCCTGCACGGTGGCAGATATGTAAATACGGCGTTTACTTACCATTTTTCACGCATTAGGGTTCGAACACTCGAACACCTATACGGATTCTCCTGCACAGTGGCAGATATGTAAATACGGCGTTTACTTACCATTTCTCATGCATTAGGGTTCGAACACTCGAACACCTATACGGATTCTCCTGCACAGCGGCAGATATGTAAATACGGCGTTTACTAAGCATTTCCAACGCATTAGGGTTCGAACACTCGAACACCTATACGGATTCTCCTGTACTGTGGCAGATATGTAAATACGGCGTTTACTTACCATTTCTGATGCATTAGGGTTCGAACACTCGAACACCTATACGGATTCTCCTGCACAGTGGCAGATATGTAAATACGGCGTTTACTTACCATTTCCCACGCATTAGGGTTCGAACACTCGAACAACTATACGGATTCTCCTGCACAGTGGCAGATATGTAAATACGGGGTTTACTTACCATTTCTCATGCATTAGGGTTCGAACACTCGAACGCCGATACGGATTCTCCTGCACAGTGGCAGAAATGTAAATACGGCGTTTACTTACCATTTTGCACGCATTAGGGTTCGAACACTCGAACACCTATACGGATTCTCCTGCACAGTGGCAGATATGTAAATACGGCGTTTACTTACCTTTTCTCATTCATTAGGGTTTGAACACTCGAACAACTATACGGATTCTCCTGCACAGTGGCAGATATGTAAATACGGGGTTTACTTACCATTTCTCATGCTTTAGGGTTCGAACACTCGAACGCCTATATGGATTCTCCTGCAACGTGGCAAATATGTAAATACGGCGTTTTACTTACCATTTTGAACGCATTAGGGTTCGAACACTCGAACACCTATACGGATTCTCCTGCACAGTGGCAGATATGTAAATACGGCGTTTACTTACCATTTCTCATGCATTAGGGTTCGAACACTCGAACACCTATACGGATTCTCCTGCACAGCGGCAGATATGTAAATACGGCGTTTACTTACCATTTCCAACGCATTAGGGTTCGAACACTCGAACACATATACGGGTTCTCCTGTACAGTGGCAGATATGTAAATACGGCGGTTAGTTACCATTTCTGATGCATTAGGGTTCGAACACTCGAACACCTATATGGATTCTCCTGCACAGTGGCAGATATGTAAATACGGCGTTTACTTACCATTTCCCACGCATTAGGGTTCGAACACTCGAACAACTATACGGATTCTCCTGCACAGTGGCAGATAGGTAAATACGGGGTTTACTTACCATTTCTCATGCATTAGGGTTCGAACACTCGAACGCCTATACAGATTCTCCTGCACGGTGGCAGATATGTAAACACGGCGTTTACTTACCATTTTGCACGCATTAGGGCTCGAACACTCGAACACCTATACGGATTCTCCTGCACAGTGGCAGATATGTAAATACGGCGTTTACTTACCATTTCTCATGCATTAGGGTTCGAACACTCGAACACCTATACGGATTCTCCTGCACAGTGGCAGATATGTAAATACGGCGTTTACTTACCATTTCCCACGCATTAGGGTTCGAACACTCGAACAACTATACGGATTCTCCTGCACAGTGGCAGATATGTAAATACGGCGTTTACTTACCATTTCCCACGCATTAGGGTTCGAACACTCGAACAACTATACGGATTCTCCTGCACAGTGGCAGATATGTAAATACGGGGTTTACTTACCATTTCTCATGCATTAGGGTTCGAACACTCGAACGCCTATACAGATTCTCCTGCACGGTGGCAGATATGTAAATACGGCGTTTACTTACCATTTTTCACGCATTAGGGTTCGAACACTCGAACACCTATACGGATTCTCCTGCACAGTGGCAGATATGTAAATACGGCGTTTACTTACCATTTCTCATGCATTAGGGTTCGAACACTTGAACACCTATACGGATTCTCCTGCACAGCGGCAGATATGTAAATACGGCGTTTACTAAGCATTTCCAACGCATTAGGGTTCGAACACTCGAACACCTATACGGATTCTCCTGTACTGTGGCAGATATGTAAATACGGCGTTTACTTACCATTTCTGATGCATTAGGGTTCGAACACTCGAACACCTATACGGATTCTCCTGCACAGTGGCAGATATGTAAATACGGCGTTTACTTACCATTTCCCACGCATTAGGGTTCGAACACTCGAACAACTATACGGATTCTCCTGCACAGTGGCAGATATGTAAATACGGGGTTTACTTACCATTTCTCATGCATTAGGGTTCGAACACTCGAACGCCTATACGGATTCTCCTGCACAGTGGCAGAAATGTAAATACGGCGTTTACTTACCATTTTGCACGCATTAGGGTTCGAACACTCGAACACCTATACGGATTCTCCTGCACAGTGGCAGATATGTAAATACGGCGTTTACTTACCTTTTCTCATTCATTAGGGTTTGAACACTCGAACAACTATACGGATTCTCCTGCACAGTGGCAGATATGTAAATACGGGGTTTACTTACCATTTCTCATGCTTTAGGGTTCGAACACTCGAACGCCTATATGGATTCTCCTGCAACGTGGCAAATATGTAAATACGGCGTTTTACTTACCATTTTGAACGCATTAGGGTTCGAACACTCGAACACCTATACGGATTCTCCTGCACAGTGGCAGATATGTAAATACGGCGTTTACTTACCATTTCTCATGCATTAGGGTTCGGACACTCGAACACCTATACGGATTCTCCTGCACAGTGGCAGATATGTAAATACGGCGTTTACTTACCATTTCCCACGCATTAGGGTTCGAACACTCGAACACCTATACGGATTCTCCTGCACAGTGGCAAATATGTAAATACGGCGTTTACTTACCATTTCTCACGCATTAGGGTTCGAACACTCGAACACCTATACGGATTCTCCTGCACAGTGGCAGATATGTAAATACGGCGTTTACTTAACATTTCCCATGCATTAGGGTTTGAACACTCGAACGCCTACACGGATTCTCCTGCACAGTGGCAGATATGTAAATACGGCGTTTACTTACCATTTTGCACGCATTAGGGTTCGAACACTCGAACACCTATACGGATTCTCCTGCACAGTGGCAGATATGTAAATACGGTGTTTACTTACCATTTCTCATGCATTAGGGTTCGAACACTCGAACACCTATACGGATTATCCTGCACAGCGGCAGATATGTAAATACGGCGTTTACTTACCATTTCCAACGCATTAGGGTTCGAACACTCGAACACCTATACGGATTCTCCTGCACAGTGGCAGATATGTAAATACGGCGTTTACTTACCATTTTTGATGCATTAGGGTTCGAACACTCGAACACCTATACGGATTCTCCTGCACAGTGGCAGATATGTAAATACGGCGTTTACTTACCATTTCCCACGCATTAGGGTTCGAACACTCGAACAACTATACGGATTCTCCTGCACAGTGGCAGATATGTAAATACGGGGTTTACTTACCATTTCTCATGCATTAGGGTTCGAACACTCGAACGCCTGTACGGATTCTCCTGCACAGTGGCAGAAATGTAAATACGGCGTTTACTTACCATTTTGCACGCATTAGGGTTCGAACACTCGAACACCTATACGGATTCTCCTGCACAGTGGCAGATATGTAAATACGGCGTTTACTTACCATTTCTCGTGCATTAGGGTTTGAACACTCGAACAACTATACGGATTCTCCTGCACAGTGGCAGATATGTAAATACGGGGTTTACTTACCATTTCTCATGCATTAGGGTTCGAACACTCGAACGCCTATACGGATTCTCCTGCAATGTGGCAGATATGTAAATACGGCGTTTTACTTACCATTTTGAACGCATTAGGGTTCGAACACTCGAACACCTATACGGATTCTCCTGCACAGTGGCAGATATGTAAATACGGCGTTTACTTACCATTTCTCATGCATTAGGGTTCGAATACTCGAACACCTATACGGATTCTCCTGCATAGTGGCAGATATGTAAATACGGCGTTTACTTACCATTTCCCACGCATTAGGGTTCGAACACTCGAACACCTATACGGATTCTCCTGCACAGTGGCAAATATGTAAATACGGCGTTTACTTACCATTTCTCACGCATTAGGGTTCGAACACTCGAACACCTATACGGATTCTCCTGCACAGTGGCAGATATGTAAATACGGCGTTTACTTAACATTTCCCATGCATTAGGGTTTGAACACTCGAACGCCTACACGGATTCTCCTGCACAGTGGCAGATATGTAAATACGGCGTTTACTTACCATTTTGCACGCATTAGGGTTCGAACACTCGAACACCTATACGGATTCTCCTGCACAGTGGCAGATATGTAAATACGGCGTTTACTTACCATTTCTCATGCATTAGGGTTCGAACACTCGAACACCTATACAGATTCTCCTGCATAGTGGCAGATATGTAAATACGGCGTTTACTTACCATTTCTCATGCATTAGGGTTCGAACACTCGAACACCTATACGGATTCTCCTGCACAGCGGCAGATATGTAAATACGGCGTTTACTTACCATTTCCAACGCATTAGGGTTCGAACACTCGAACACCTATACGGATTCTCCTGCACAGTGGCAGATATGTAAATACGGCGTTTACTTACCATTTTTGATGCATTAGGGTTCGAACACTCGAACACCTATACGGATTCTCCTGCACAGTGGCAGATATGTAAATACGGCGTTACTTACCATCTCCCACGCATTAGGGTTTGAACACTCGAACAACTATACGGATTCTCCCGCACAGTGGCAGATATGTAAATACGGCGTTTACTTACCATTTCTCAGGCATTAGGGTTCGAACACTCGAACGCCTATACGGATTCTCCTACACAGTGGCAGATATGTAAATACGGCGTTTACTTACCATTTTGCACGCATTAGGGTTCGAACACTCGAAGACCTATACGGATTCTCCTGCACAGTGGCAGATATGTAAATACGGCGTTTACTTACCATTTCACACGCATTAGGGTTCGAGCACTCGAACACCTATACGGATTCCCCTGCACAGTGGCAAATATGTAAATACGGCGTTTACTTACCATTTCTCACGCATTAGGGTTCGAACACTCGAACACCTATACGGATTCTCCTGCACAGTGGCAGATATGTAAATACGGCGTTTACTTATCATTTCTCATGCATTAGGCTTTGAACACTCGAACACCTACACGGATTCTCCTGCACAGTGGCAGATATGTAAATACGGCGTTTACTTACCATTTTGCACGCATTAGGGTCCGAACACTCGAACACCTATACGGATTCTCCTGCACAGTGGCAGATATGTAAATACGGCGTTTACTTACCATTTCTCGTGCATTAGGGTTTGAACACTCGAACAACTATACGGATTCTCCTGCACAGTGGCAGATATGTAAATACGGGGTTTACTTACCATTTCTCATGCATTAGGGTTCGAACACTCGAACGCCTATACGGATTCTCCTGCAATGTGGCAGATATGTAAATACGGCGTTTTACTTACCATTTTGAACGCATTAGGGTTCGAACACTCGAACACCTATACGGATTCTCCTGCATAGTGGCAGATATGTAAATACGGCGTTTACTTACCATTTCCCACGCATTAGGGTTCGAACACTCGAACACCTATACGGATTCTCCTGCACAGTGGCAAATATGTAAATACGGCGTTTACTTACCATTTCTCACGCATTAGGGTTCGAACACTCGAACACCTATACGGATTCTCCTGCACAGTGGCAGATATGTAAATACGGCGTTTACTTAACATTTCCCATGCATTAGGGTTTGAACACTCGAACGCCTACACGGATTCTCCTGCACAGTGGCAGATATGTAAATACGGCGTTTACTTACCATTTTGCACGCATTAGGGTTCGAACACTCGAACACCTATGCGGATTCTCCTGCACAGTGGCAGATATGTAAATACGGCGTTTACTTACCATTTCTCATGCATTAGGGTTCGAACACTCGAACACCTATACAGATTCTCCTGCATAGTGGCAGATATGTAAATACGGCGTTTACTTACCATTTCTCATGCATTAGGGTTCGAACACTCGAACACCTATACGGATTCTCCTGCACAGCGGCAGATATGTAAATACGGCGTTTACTTACCATTTCCAACGCATTAGGGTTCGAACACTCGAACACCTATACGGATTCTCCTGCACAGTGGCAGATATGTAAATACGGCGTTTACTTACCATTTTTGATGCATTAGGGTTCGAACACTCGAACACCTATACGGATTCTCCTGCACAGTGGCAGATATGTAAATACGGCGTTACTTACCATCTCCCACGCATTAGGGTTTGAACACTCGAACAACTATACGGATTCTCCCGCACAGTGGCAGATATGTAAATACGGCGTTTACTTACCATTTCTCAGGCATTAGGGTTCGAACACTCGAACGCC
Organism: Camellia granthamiana; assembly: GCA_036172215.1. Taxonomy (NCBI): domain Eukaryota; kingdom Viridiplantae; phylum Streptophyta; class Magnoliopsida; order Ericales; family Theaceae; genus Camellia; species Camellia granthamiana. The sequence continues at coordinate 12,498 of JAXFYN010000749.1, read as the reverse complement.
TATACGGATTCTCCTACACAGTGGCAGATATGTAAATACGGCGTTTACTTACCATTTTGCACGCATTAGGGTTCGAACACTCGAAGACCTATACGGATTCTCCTGCACAGTGGCAGATATGTAAATACGGCGTTTACTTACCATTTCACACGCATTAGGGTTCGAGCACTCGAACACCTATACGGATTCCCCTGCACAGTGGCAAATATGTAAATACGGCGTTTACTTACCATTTCTCACGCATTAGGGTTCGAACACTCGAACACCTATACGGATTCTCCTGCACAGTGGCAGATATGTAAATACGGCGTTTACTTCTCATTTCTCATGCATTAGGCTTTGAACACTCGAACACCTACACGGATTCTCCTGCACAGTGGCAGATATGTAAATACGGCGTTTACTTACCATTTTGCACGCATTAGGGTCCGAACACTCGAACACCTATACGGATTCTCCTGCACAGTGGCAGATATGTAAATACGGCGTTTACTTACCATTTCTCGTGCATTAGGGTTTGAACACTCGAACAACTATACGGATTCTCCTGCACAGTGGCAGATATGTAAATACGGGGTTTACTTACCATTTCTCATGCATTAGGGTTCGAACACTCGAACGCCTATACGGATTCTCCTGCAATGTGGCAGATATGTAAATACGGCGTTTTACTTACCATTTTGAACGCATTAGGGTTCGAACACTCGAACACCTATACGGATTCTCCTGCACAGTGGCAGATATGTAAATACGGCGTTTACTTACCATTTCTCATGCATTAGGGTTCGAACACTCGAACACCTATACGGATTCTCCTGCATAGTGGCAGATATGTAAATACGGCGTTTACTTACCATTTCCCACGCATTAGGGTTCGAACACTCGAACACCTATACGGATTCTCCTGCACAGTGGCAAATATGTAAATACGGCGTTTACTTACCATTTCTCACGCATTAGGGTTCGAACACTCGAACACCTATACGGATTCTCCTGCACAGTGGCAGATATGTAAATACGGCGTTTACTTAACATTTCCCATGCATTAGGGTTTGAACACTCGAACGCCTACACGGATTCTCCTGCACAGTGGCAGATATGTAAATACGGCGTTTACTTACCATTTTGCACGCATTAGGGTTCGAACACTCGAACACCTATACGGATTCTCCTGCACAGTGGCAGATATGTAAATACGGCGTTTACTTACCATTTCTCATGCATTAGGGTTCGAACACTCGAACACCTATACAGATTCTCCTGCATAGTGGCAGATATGTAAATACGGCGTTTACTTACCATTTCTCATGCATTAGGGTTCGAACACTCGAACACCTATACGGATTCTCCTGCACAGCGGCAGATATGTAAATACGGCGTTTACTTACCATTTCCAACGCATTAGGGTTCGAACACTCGAACACCTATACGGATTCTCCTGCACAGTGGCAGATATGTAAATACGGCGTTTACTTACCATTTTTGATGCATTAGGGTTCGAACACTCGAACACCTATACGGATTCTCCTGCACAGTGGCAGATATGTAAATACGGCGTTACTTACCATCTCCCACGCATTAGGGTTTGAACACTCGAACAACTATACGGATTCTCCCGCACAGTGGCAGATATGTAAATACGGCGTTTACTTACCATTTCTCAGGCATTAGGGTTCGAACACTCGAACGCCTATACGGATTCTCCTACACAGTGGCAGATATGTAAATACGGCGTTTACTTACCATTTTGCACGCATTAGGGTTCGAACACTCGAAGACCTATACGGATTCTCCTGCACAGTGGCAGATATGTAAATACGGCGTTTACTTACCATTTCACACGCATTAGGGTTCGAGCACTCGAACACCTATACGGATTCCCCTGCACAGTGGCAAATATGTAAATACGGCGTTTACTTACCATTTCTCACGCATTAGGGTTCGAACACTCGAACACCTATACGGATTCTCCTGCACAGTGGCAGATATGTAAATACGGCGTTTACTTATCATTTCTCATGCATTAGGCTTTGAACACTCGAACACCTATACGGATTCTCCTGCACAGTGGCAGATATGTAAATACGGCGTTTACTTACCATTTCTCATGCATTAGGGTTCGCACACTCGAACACCTATACGGATTCTCCTGCACAGCGGCAGATATGTAAATACGGCGTTTACTTACCATTTCCAACGCATTAGGGTTCGAACACTCGAACACATATACGGATTCTCCTGCACAGTGGCAGATATGTAAATACGGCGTTTACTTACCATTTCCAACGCATTAGGGTTCGAACACTCGAACACATATACGGATTCTCCTGCACAGTGGCAGATATGTAAATACGGCGTTTACTTATCATTTCTCATGCATTAGGCTTTGAACACTCGAACAACTATACGGATTCTCCTGCACAGTGGCAGATATGTAAATGCGGGGTTTACTTACCATTTCTCATGCATTACGGTTCGAACACTCGAACGCCTGTACGGATTCTCCTGCACAGTGGCAGATATGTAAATACGGCGTTTACTTACCATTTTGCGCGCATTAGGGTTCGAACACTCGAACACCTATACGGATTCTCCTGCACAGTGGCAGATATGTAAATACGGCGTTTACTTACCATTTCTCATGCATTAGGGTTCGAACACTCGAACACCTATACGGATTCTCCTACACAGCGGCAGATATGTAAATACGGCGTTTACTTACCATTTCCAACGCATTAGGGTTCGAACACTCGAACACCTATACGGATTCTCCTGTACTGTGGCAGATATGTAAATACGGCGTTTACTTACCATTTCTGATGCATTAGGGTTCGAACACTCGAACACCTATACGGATTCTCCTGCACAGTGGCAGATATGTAAATACGGCGTTTACTTACCATTTCCCACGCATTAGGGTTCGAACACTCGAACAACTATACGGATTCTCCTGCACAGTGGCAGATATGTAAATACGTGGTTTACTTACCATTTCTCATGCATTAGGGTTCGAACACTCGAACGCCTATACGGATTCTCCTGCACAGTGGCAGATATGTAAATACGGTGTTTACTTACCATTTTGCACGCATTAGGGTTCGAACACTCGAACACCTATACGGATTCTCCTGCACAGTGGCAGATATGTAAATACGGCATTTACTTACCATTTCTCATGCATTAGGGTTTGAACACTCGAACGCCTATACGGATTCTCCTGCAATGTGGCAGATATGTAAATACGGCGTTTTACTTACCATTTTGAACGCATTAGGGTTCGAACACTCGAACACCTATACGGATTCTCCTGCACAGTGGCAGATATGTAAATACGGCGTTTACTTACCATTTCTCATGCATTAGGGTTCGAACACTCGAACACCTATACGGATTCTCCTGCACAGTGGCAGATATGTAAATACGGCGTTTACTTACCATTTCTCATGCATTAGGGTTTGAACACTCGAACGCCTATACGGATTCTCCTGCAATGTGGCAGATATGTAAATACGGCGTTTTACTTACCATTTTGAACGCATTAGGGTTCGAACACTCGAACACCTATACGGATTCTCCTGCACAGTGGCAGATATGTAAATACGGCGTTTACTTACCATTTCTCATGCATTAGGGTTCGAACACTCGAACACCTATACGGATTCTCCTGCACAATGGCACATATGTAAATACGGCGTTTACTTACCATTTCTCACGCATTAGGGTTCGAACACTCGAACACCTATACGGATTCTCCTGCACAGTGGCAGATATGTAAATACGGCGTTTACTTCTCATTTCTCATGCATTAGGCTTTGAACACTCGAACACCTACACGGATTCTCCTGCACAGTGGCAGATATGTAAATACGGCGTTTACTTACCATTTTGCACGCATTAGGGTCCGAACACTCGAACACCTATACGGATTCTCCTGCACAGTGGCAGATATGTAAATACGGCGTTTACTTACCATTTCTCGTGCATTAGGGTTTGAACACTCGAACAACTATACGGATTCTCCTGCACAGTGGCAGATATGTAAATACGGGGTTTACTTACCATTTCTCATGCATTAGGGTTCGAACACTCGAACGCCTATACGGATTCTCCTGCAATGTGGCAGATATGTAAATACGGCGTTTTACTTACCATTTTGAACGCATTAGGGTTCGAACACTCGAACACCTATACGGATTCTCCTGCACAGTGGCAGATATGTAAATACGGCGTTTACTTACCATTTCTCATGCATTAGGGTTCGAACACTCGAACACCTATACGGATTCTCCTGCATAGTGGCAGATATGTAAATACGGCGTTTACTTACCATTTCCCACGCATTAGGGTTCGAACACTCGAACACCTATACGGATTCTCCTGCACAGTGGCAAATATGTAAATACGGCGTTTACTTACCATTTCTCACGCATTAGGGTTCGAACACTCGAACACCTATACGGATTCTCCTGCACAGTGGCAGATATGTAAATACGGCGTTTACTTAACATTTCCCATGCATTAGGGTTTGAACACTCGAACGCCTACACGGATTCTCCTGCACAGTGGCAGATATGTAAATACGGCGTTTACTTACCATTTTGCACGCATTAGGGTTCGAACACTCGAACACCTATACGGATTCTCCTGCACAGTGGCAGATATGTAAATACGGCGTTTACTTACCATTTCTCGTGCATTAGGGTTCGAACACTCGAACACCTATACAGATTCTCCTGCATAGTGGCAGATATGTAAATACGGCGTTTACTTACCATTTCTCATGCATTAGGGTTCGAACACTCGAACACCTATACGGATTCTCCTGCACAGCGGCAGATATGTAAATACGGCGTTTACTTACCATTTCCAACGCATTAGGGTTCGAACACTCGAACACCTATACGGATTCTCCTGCACAGTGGCAGATATGTAAATACGGCGTTTACTTACCATTTTTGATGCATTAGGGTTCGAACACTCGAACACCTATACGGATTCTCCTGCACAGTGGCAGATATGTAAATACGGCGTTACTTACCATCTCCCACGCATTAGGGTTTGAACACTCGAACAACTATACGGATTCTCCCGCACAGTGGCAGATATGTAAATACGGCGTTTACTTACCATTTCTCAGGCATTAGGGTTCGAACACTCGAACGCCTATACGGATTCTCCTACACAGTGGCAGATATGTAAATACGGCGTTTACTTACCATTTTGCACGCATTAGGGTTCGAACACTCGAAGACCTATACGGATTCTCCTGCACAGTGGCAGATATGTAAATACGGCGTTTACTTACCATTTCACACGCATTAGGGTTCGAGCACTCGAACACCTATACGGATTCCCCTGCACAGTGGCAAATATGTAAATACGGCGTTTACTTACCATTTCTCACGCATTAGGGTTCGAACACTCGAACACCTATACGGATTCTCCTGCACAGTGGCAGATATGTAAATACGGCGTTTACTTATCATTTCTCATGCATTAGGCTTTGAACACTCGAACACCTATACGGATTCTCCTGCACAGTGGCAGATATGTAAATACGGCGTTTACTTACCATTTCTCATGCATTAGGGTTCGCACACTCGAACACCTATACGGATTCTCCTGCACAGCGGCAGATATGTAAATACGGCGTTTACTTACCATTTCCAACGCATTAGGGTTCGAACACTCGAACACATATACGGATTCTCCTGCACAGTGGCAGATATGTAAATACGGCGTTTACTTACCATTTCCAACGCATTAGGGTTCGAACACTCGAACACATATACGGATTCTCCTGCACAGTGGCAGATATGTAAATACGGCGTTTACTTACCATTTCTCACGCATTAGGGTTCGAACACTCGAACACCTATACGGATTCTCCTGCACAGTGGCAGATATGTAAATACGGCGTTTACTTACCATTTCTCATGCATTAGGGTTCGAACACTCGAACACCTATACGGATTCTCCTGCACAGTGGCAGATATGTAAATACGGCGTTTACTTACCATTTTGCACGCATTAGGGTTCGAACACTCGAACACCTATACGGATTCTCCTGCACAGTGGCAGATATGTAAATACGGCGTTTACTTACCATTTCTCATGCATTAGGGTTCGAACACTCGAACACCTATACGGATTCTCCTGCACAGCGGCAGATATGTAAATACGGCGTTTACTTACCATTTCCAACGCATTAGGGTTCGAACACTCGAACACCTATACGGATTCTCCTGTACTGTGGCAGATATGTAAATACGGCGTTTACTTACCATTTCTGATGCATTAGGGTTCGAACACTCGAACACCTATACGGATTCTCCTGCACAGTGGCAGATATGTAAATACGGCGTTTACTTACCATTTCCCACGCATTAGGGTTCGAACACTCGAACAACTATACGGATTCTCCTGCACAGTGGCAGATATGTAAATACGGGGTTTACTTACCATTTCTCATGCATTAGGGTTCGAACACTCGAACGCCTATACGGATTCTCCTGCACAGTGGCAGATATGTAAATACGGCGTTTACTTACCATTTTGCACGCATTAGGGTTCGAACACTCGAACACCTATACGGATTCTCCTGCACAGTGGCAGATATGTAAATACGGCGTTTACTTACCATTTCACACGCATTAGGGTTCGAGCACTCGAACACCTATACGGATTCCCCTGCACAGTGGCAAATATGTAAATACGGCGTTTACTTACCATTTCTCACGCATTAGGGTTCGAACACTCGAACACCTATACGGATTCTCCTGCACAGTGGCAGATATGTAAATACGGCGTTTACTTATCATTTCTCATGCATTAGGGTTCGAACACTCGAACACCTATACGGATTCTCCTGCACAGTGGCAGATATGTAAATACGGCGTTTACTTACCATTTCTCATGCATTAGGGTTTGAACACTCGAACGCCTATACGGATTCTCCTGCAATGTGGCAGATATGTAAATACGGCGTTTTACTTACCATTTTGAACGCATTAGGGTTCGAACACTCGAACACCTATACGGATTCTCCTGCACAGTGGCAGATATGTAAATACGGCGTTTACTTACCATTTCTCATGCATTAGGGTTCGAACACTCGAACACCTATACGGATTCTCCTGCACAGTGGCAGATATGTAAATACGGCGTTTACTTACCATTTCTCATGCATTAGGGTTTGAACACTCGAACGCCTATACGGATTCTCCTGCAATGTGGCAGATATGTAAATACGGCGTTTTACTTACCATTTTGAACGCATTAGGGTTCGAACACTCGAACACCTATACGGATTCTCCTGCACAGTGGCAGATATGTAAATACGGCGTTTACTTACCATTTCTCATGCATTAGGGTTCGAACACTCGAACACCTATACGGATTCTCCTGCACAATGGCACATATGTAAATACGGCGTTTACTTACCATTTCTCACGCATTAGGGTTCGAACACTCGAACACCTATACGGATTCTCCTGCACAGTGGCAGATATGTAAATACGGCGTTTACTTACCATTTTGCACGCATTAGGGTTCGAACACTCGAACACCTATACGGATTCTCCTGCACAGTGGCAGATATGTAAATACGGCGTTTACTTACCATTTCTCATGCATTAGGGTTCGAACACTCGAACACCTATACGGATTCTCCTGCACAGCGGCAGATATGTAAATACGGCGTTTACTTACCATTTCTGATGCATTAGGGTTCGAACACTCGAACACCTATACGGATTCTCCTGCACAGTGGCAGATATGTAAATACGGCGTTTACTTACCATTTCCCACGCATTAGGGTTCGAACACTCGAACAACTATACGGATTCTCCTGCACAGTGGCAGATATGTAAATACGGGGTTTACTTACCATTTCTCATGCATTAGGGTTCGAACACTCGAACGCCTATACGGATTCTCCTGCACAGTGGCAGAAATGTAAATACGGCGTTTACTTACCATTTTGCACGCATTAGGGTTCGAACACTCGAACACCTATACGGATTCTCCTGCACAGTGGCAGATATGTAAATACGGCGTTTACTTACCTTTTCTCATTCATTAGGGTTTGAACACTCGAACAACTATACGGATTCTCCTGCACAGTGGCAGATATGTAAATACGGGGTTTACTTACCATTTCTCATGCTTTAGGGTTCGAACACTCGAACGCCTATATGGATTCTCCTGCAACGTGGCAAATATGTAAATACGGCGTTTTACTTACCATTTTGAACGCATTAGGGTTCGAACACTCGAACACCTATACGGATTCTCCTGCACAGTGGCAGATATGTAAATACGGCGTTTACTTACCATTTCTCATGCATTAGGGTTCGAACACTCGAACACCTATACGGATTCTCCTGCACAGCGGCAGATATGTAAATACGGCGTTTACTTACCATTTCCAACGCATTAGGGTTCGAACACTCGAACACATATACGGATTCTCCTGTACAGTGGCAGATATGTAAATACGGCGGTTAGTTACCATTTCTGATGCATTAGGGTTCGAACACTCGAACACCTATATGGATTCTCCTGCACAGTGGCAGATATGTAAATACGGCGTTTACTTACCATTTCCCACGCATTATGGTTCGAACACTCGAACAACTATACGGATTCTCCTGCACAGTGGCAGATAGGTAAATACGGGGTTTACTTACCATTTCTCATGCATTAGGGTTCGAACACTCGAACGCCTATACAGATTCTCCTGCACGGTGGCAGATATGTAAACACGGCGTTTACTTACCATTTTGCACGCATTAGGGCTCGAACACTCGAACACCTATACGGATTCTCCTGCACAGTGGCAGATATGTAAATACGGCGTTTACTTACCATTTCTCATGCATTAGGGTTCGAACACTCGAACACCTATACGGATTCTCCTGCACAGTGGCAGATATGTAAATACGGCGTTTACTTACCATTTCCCACGCATTAGGGTTCGAACACTCGAACAACTATACGGATTCTCCTGCACAGTGGCAGATATGTAAATACGGCGTTTACTTACCATTTCCCACGCATTAGGGTTCGAACACTCGAACAACTATACGGATTCTCCTGCACAGTGGCAGATATGTAAATACGGGGTTTACTTACCATTTCTCATGCATTAGGGTTCGAACACTCGAACGCCTATACAGATTCTCCTGCACGGTGGCAGATATGTAAATACGGCGTTTACTTACCATTTTTCACGCATTAGGGTTCGAACACTCGAACACCTATACGGATTCTCCTGCACAGTGGCAGATATGTAAATACGGCGTTTACTTACCATTTCTCATGCATTAGGGTTCGAACACTCGAACACCTATACGGATTCTCCTGCACAGCGGCAGATATGTAAATACGGCGTTTACTAAGCATTTCCAACGCATTAGGGTTCGAACACTCGAACACCTATACGGATTCTCCTGTACTGTGGCAGATATGTAAATACGGCGTTTACTTACCATTTCTGATGCATTAGGGTTCGAACACTCGAACACCTATACGGATTCTCCTGCACAGTGGCAGATATGTAAATACGGCGTTTACTTACCATTTTGCACGCATTAGGGTTCGAACACTCGAACAACTATACGGATTCTCCTGCACTGTGGCAGATATCAAATACGGCGTTTACTTACCATTTCTCATGCATTAGGGTTCGAACACTCGAACGCCTATACGGATTCTCCTGCACAGTGGCAGATATGTAAATACGGCGTTTACTTACCATTTTGCACGCATTAGGGTTCGAACACTCGGAAACCTATACGGATTCTCCTGCACAGTGGCAGATATGTAAATACGGCGTTTACTTACCATTTCACACGCATTAGGGTTCGAACACTCGAACACCTATACGGATTCTCCTGCACAGCGGCAGATATGTAAATACGGCGTTTACTTACCATTTCCAACGCATTAGGGTTCGAACACTCGAACACCTATACGGATTCTCCTGTACAGTGGCAGATATGTAAATACGGCGTTTACTTACCATTTCTGAGGCATTAGGGTTCGAACACTCGAACACCTATACGGATTCTCCTGCACAGTGGTAGATATGTAAATACGGCGTTTACTTACCATTTCCCACGCATTAGGGTTCGAACACTCGAACAACTATACGGATTCTCCTGCACAGTGGCAGATATGTAAATACGGGGTTTACTTACCATTTCTCATGTATTAGGGTTCGAACACTCGAACGCCTATACGGATTCTCCTGCACAGTGGCAGATATGTAAATACGGCGTTTACTTACCATATCACACGCATTAGGGTTTGAACACTCGAACACCTATACGGATTCTCCTGCACAGTGGCAAATATGTAAATACGGCGTTTACTTACCATTTCTCACGCATTAGGGTTCGAACACTCGAACACCTATACGGATTCTCCTGCACAGTGGCAGATATGTAAATACGGCGTTTACTTATCATTTCTCATGCATTAGGGTTTGAACACCCGAACGCCTATACGGATTATCCTGCACAGTGGCAGATATGTAAATACGGCGTTTACTTACCATTTTGCAGGCATTAGGGTTCGAACCCTCGAACACCTATACGGATTCTCCTGCACTGTGGCAGATATGTAAATACGGCGTTTACTTACCATTTCTCATGCATTAGGGTTCGAACACTCGAACACCTATACGGATTCTCCTGCACAGCGGCAGATATGTAAATACGGCGTTTACTTACCATTTCCAACGCATTAGGGTTCGAACACTCGAACACCTATACGGATTCTCCTGTATAGTGGCAGATATGTAAATACGGCGTTTACTTACCATTTCTGATGAATTAGGGTTCGAACACTCGAACACCTATACGGATTCTCCTGTACAGTGGCAGATATGTAAATACGGCGCTTACTTACCATTTCCCACGCATTAGGGTTCGAACACTCGAACAACTATACGGATTCTCCTGCACAGTGGCAGAATATGTAAATACGGGGTTTACTTACCATTTCTCATGCATTAGGGTTCGAACACTCGAACGCCTATACGGATTCTCCTGCACAGTGGCAGATATGTAAATACGGCGTTTACTTATCATTTTGTACGCATTAGGGTTCGAACACTCGAACACCTATACGGATTCTCCTGCACAGTGGCAGATATGTAAATACGGCGTTTACTTACCATTTCTCATGCATTAGGGTTCGAACACTCGAACACCTATACGGATTCTCCTGCACAGCGGCAGATATGTAAATACGGCGTTACTTACCATTTCCCACGCATTAGGGTTCGAACACTAGAACAACTATACGGATTCTCCAGCACAGTGGCAGATATGCAAATACGGCGTTTACTTACCATTTCTCATGCATTAGGGTTCGAACACTCGAACGCCTATACGAATTCTCCTGCACAGTGGCAGATATGTAAATACGGCGGTTACTTACCATTTTGCACGCATTAGGGTTCGAACACTCGAACACCTATACGGATTCTCCTGCACAGTGGCAGATATGTAAATACGGCGTTTACTTACCATTTCACACGCATTAGGGTTCGAACACTCGAACACCTATACGGATTCTCCTGCACAGCGGCAGATATGTAAATACGGCGTTTACTTACCATTTCCAACGCATTAGGGTTCGAACACTCGAACACCTATACGGATTCTCCTGTACAGTGGCAGATATGTAAATACGGCGTTCACTTACCATTTCTGATGCATTAGGGTTCGAACACTCGAACACCTATACGGATTCTCCAGCACAGTGGTAGGTATGTAAATACGGCGTTTACTTACCATTTCCCACGCATTAGGGTTCGAACACTCGAACAACTATACGGATTCTCCTGCACAGTGGCAGATATGTAAATACGGGGTTTACTTACCATTTCTCATGTATTAGGGTTCGAACACTCGAACGCCTATACGGATTCTCCTGCACAGTGGCAGATATGTAAATACGGCGTTTACTTACCATTTTGCTCGCATTAGGGTTCGAACACTCGAACACCTATACGGATTCTCCTGCACAGCGGCAGATATGTAAATACGGCGTTTACTTACCGTTTCCAACGCATTAGGGTTCGAACACTCGAACACCTATACGGATTCTCCTGCACTGTGGCAGATATGTAAATACGGCGTTTACTTACCATTTCACACGCATTAGATTTCGAACACTCGAACACCTATACGGATTCTCCTGCACAGCGGCAGATATGTAAATACGGCGTTTACTTACCATTTCGAACGCATTAGGGTTCGAACACTCGAACACCTATACGGATTCTCCTGTACAGTGGCAGATATGTAAATACGGCGTTTACTTACCATTTCTGAGGCATTAGGGTTCGAACACTCGAACACCTATACGGATTCTCCTGCACAGTGGTAGATATGTAAATACGGCGTTTACTTACCATTTCCCACGCATTAGGGTTCGAACACTCGAACAACTATACGGATTCTCCTGCACTGTGGCAGATATGTA